>JAGFMF010012090.1:1488245-1507374 GCA_019455555.1 Galemys pyrenaicus | reverse complement strand
TTCTGCTCCCTGCTCTCTGTGGTGAATCCTCTCACCCCCCACACCTCTGGCCTGTACCCCAGTGCTTGTAAGCATAAATAAATAAATCTTTAAAAAAAAGAAGATAACACAGGTTTCAAGTCACCCTGTTAATTACACAGAGTTTGAATTGCAGACCCTGACTCCATATACCATCTCCCTTATTGTGAGAAATAGCTGGAATCAAATTTTGGAAAATTATTTGAAAATATATCAGTAGCCTGGGGACTCCCTGATGGCACAAGGGTGACACAACTGTGCCCCAGTTCTTATATGCATAAATAAATAAACTTGTAAAAAAAAAAAAAAGGACTGGAGTACAGACCAGAGGTGTCTTTGGGGTGGGGAGGTGTGAGAGGATTCACCAGAGACAGAGTGGGGAGCAGGATAGGCACAGGTACTGAAATACACTGCTGAGGGGAGCAGCGGGCAAGGCAGGAGAGGTCTGCTGCACCAAGTGGGTTCCCTCCCTGGCCAGGGTTGAACTATTGCTGCAGTGGGCAACGGCCTCACAATGCTGCTACGTAATCCCTTTCGCCACCAGGGAGGCCCCTGTTGATGCTTTTTAAGCAAAAGTATAATTTATTCTTATAAAAATAATACAGAATTGTAAGGGATAATGTATAGGTTTAAATTATTTTAAATCACAAAAAGTAGACTAAATATGTAAGGAGACTATGCTATAAATATAATACTGAGCAAATAATTATACACATATAGCTGCTTTTCAATTGTATGGAATTGACTTTTTTCTACAAACAAGAGAAGTTATACATATACAGACCCTGACTAACTTTTGCAGCTGAAATTAGGTATCATCTAGGAATTCAATCACATATGATGTTTGTTATAAACAAAATATTTAAAAATATGAAATCATGAATAAATGATAGGAAATATTACAACTTAACTGACATAACAAGATGACTGACTGCATTCATAATTTAAAGGAAGGATTACAAACACATGTATCAAATACAGGAAATTTTGTTTTCTTAGCCATAGGAAAGTTTTAGACTATGCCTTTGAATTTCACATCAGAAAAATTAGTATATCATTTTATTCCTTTTCAGTGAAATAAGATACCAGGATATCACTTGTTGAAAAAAAAACTGCATTAAACGTCAAATTATTACTGTACTCTGGTCAGTTAGAAAATCAAAATGCTGTTACCATACAGGCAGGGATTTTATGATTAACTGATAGAGACTGGAACCAAGGGAAGGTTAAAATAAAAATTGGTTGTTGCCTTATACTTTTATTATCTCAGGGGACTTAAACTGTTTTCTGTTTACTGTAGGCATTTAGGATACCTCAAATGAACAAAAGGACAAAAACCATCTTCTTTGGGGAAAGGCAGACTATAAAAATAAACATACAACATAAAGATTATAGAAGACTAGAAGCGTCATGAGAAGAAAAGAAAGAACCAAGGAAAAATTGAGACATGGGATTGGGTGGTTACAGTTGTTAAGCAGCTGAGCAGGGTAAGCGTCATTTTTAAGGTGAGACGAACAAGGCATTCAAGGAACGAAGGTAGAGGTTGGGGAAGAATATTCTTGTGAGAGGGAATGGCTCTAAGGAGCACTTAATATATTAGTTCATTTGGCATAGATAACAAGGAGAAGTTGGAGCTGAAGGCTGAGAAGTAGTCTGGAAAAGGTGAATGAAATAGGGAGCAAGTGGGGAATTCTCACCAACTGGGACATAAATTGACTTCCTAAGAAGATATTCTGGCTGTGTTGACAGTAAAATGAGTTAAGGTAGAGAGGGAACTCTTTCAGTAGTGAAATATAATGGAGATCAGAGAAGTTGGAAGGCACGTTGGTGAGAAGTGGTCTGATTCGGATTTATTTTGATGGTAAAACCAGCTGGTTTTCTTGACAGACTGAAGAAGATGAGAGACCTAGAGGAGCCAAGAATGTTTTTGGCCTGAGCAATTAACTAGGAGGACTGTAGCACAGACTTGAGTTTGGTTGTTTTTTTAAGCAATGGAGGACTCCTAAATGAGGGGTAGAAAACTAACACTGCACTAATATAAATCGAAATGGGGAAGATGTACATTACAGTGTTGTAGGAGTGAAACTTATAGTAGGCGTGTGGGAGGAGTGCTGGCGGCTAGATGGCACTCCCCTGTTTCTGATTACGAAGATGTATAAAATTCACAGCGAAAGGCGTCGCAGACCCAATAGACGAATATTCACTAATTTCGAATGTCAGGTGGGCATTCTCGGCCGCTAGTCAGTTAAGGAAGGAGTCAACGATGCTTTGCATAAAAAAAGCGGAGGATTCAGTACGTCTGTAGCTTAACTGCTACCAGCTGAGAGCCGCCAGCTTCCCCCAGCTCGGAACAGACCCTCGCACGCCAGGGCGGGTCGGCGCCTCCACTTCGAGCGCAGCCACCGTCCCTCCTCGCGCTCCCACCCAACCGGGTCGCCATCTTCCGGGGTGTACTTCCCGGCGCGGCCTCGGGAACCGACTCTGGTCCCTCGGCGGGCCTCGGAGGCTTCTTCCCAGCCGCGCCGCCCGGGGGCGCCCCGCGTCGCGGGGGTCCCCGACGGCCTCCTTCTCCGGCGGGCCCGGGGGCGGGGCTGGCTTGGCGGCAGCTGCGCGGCGGCGCCGGGCCCGCCTGTCGCTCAGGGGGCGCGCGCCGCCTCTCGCTCCGCCTGCGCGCGAGCCTGGGCGGGGAGGGAGGGGCCAGGAAGCGGCGAGCGCGCCGGGGAGCGCAGCTGCGGGCGTGGGGACGGCTGGAGCCGCGGAGCCGGCGCTGAGTGCGGCTGCGGCCGGAGCGGGCGACCGAGACAAAGGCGACGGTGAGTGCAGCGCCGGCCTGGGGAGCGCCCCGGCCCCCACGCCTCGCGCTCGCGGCCTCTTGGGTGGGAGCCCGAAACCCCGACCTCCCGCGGCAGAGGGCTCCGGGGCTCGGGCGGCCGGGCCCTGCCCGCCGCGCGCTGCGGGTTGTGGGCTGAGCCTGCGGCTCCATTTTCAGGTTTGGGCGAGGTCCTCACGCAGACCCTGCCTTCGCTTTTTCTTCCATTCCCTCTGAGCAGTGGTTTTCTGCTCAGTTCCGAATTCGCGACCGGCGGGAGGCTGAGCAAGCCAATCGCCCGCCAGATGTAAAAAGGATGTAAGGACCCCTCCCCCCCAACTTTGCAGGTCTGGAAGTCTGAAGGGTGGCTCGAGGGGAGGGCTGAGAGGGCCGGGGTGGTCCAGGTGAGGGTTTCCGAGGGGCGGGAACCCCCGTCTCCGGAGCCGGCGTCTCGCCTCCGGCGCCCGGCGGTTTCGCCCGAGGGGCTCGTGGAGGTTCTTCTGGGCCGGGTGGAGAGAGCCGGGACCACCTCCTCGGAGGAGCTCGTGCTACTCTTACAGGTTGTTTCACCCAGCTTCTGCTGCTTTAGTTGAGATTTTTGGTAACGGGTGTGGTAGGTAGCGGCTCGCTGATGCCGCATTAATAGCTGAAAAGGAGCCGCGATGGGTGACTTCATCTGTATAGCAAACAACACTGGGATTTTCTTTACCTGCTATTATTTTAAATGACTAGCTTTTGCAGGGCAGGTGGTGGTGATGTTCAGTTTACGAAACTTAAACGTTTTGTTAAAGGGTCTGTCATATATAGATGCCCAGTTAAACTATTTAATTGAATGAATGATCTTGAAAACAGACGTTTAGGCATCTAACCTCTTGACCCAAAGAAGAAACATGGGCAAATAAGATGTAGGTTTTGTTTACGAGTTTGTTTTGTTCCTACCTAATGTATGCATACTGTTGATGAAAAAAAAATCACTTGTTACCAGTATTTTGAGCATATGAAATAGGAAGGGTGGCATTTTTTAGTTTTAAGAAACAGTGGTGAATATTTTGTTCAAAATAAGCCATATTTCTAATTTTACTTGAAAAGACTGGGATTCTATTTTGTTCTTTTGAGGACCAGCTTTCTGTTTCATTATGAATAAGAAGTTTGTGTTTTGTTTTGTTTTGTTTTGTTTTTGAGGGACGGTGTTAAGGTCTTGAGTTGCTTATTGAGCAAGGAAGAACTCTGAACTTAGGAGAGAAAGAACTGATGTTGCACTAATATAATTAAATCTCACCATTTACTCAGCATACTCATTAAGCACAATTATGTCCTGGGACCAGTGTTGGATGCTGAGTTTCTAGGGATGAATAAAACCCACAATTACCCTTCCTTAAACTTGAGTGTGAAATTCTTTATTATGGATGTTGGAAATGGGGACTGCCTTTTATGCTCCTGTGTGCCTACTTAATGTTGGGAAAGATGGCAGGTGAATTGCAGGAAATGTAGATTCATAAGTCTATTTAAAGGTTAATAAGTAACTTTTTAGGGCCTAGATCATTTGATTACGTTTCATATTGTCAATTAAAAAAAACTGCATTTTAAAATCAAGAGAGAAATAGGTTTAACAATGGTTTTTGTTTTTTTTAATCTCCCTCTTATGTGGTTTTGGTACAGCTTATTTGTTGAAGAATAATGCATTTCTGATTATTTCCTGTAAATAGTACTTGCTATAGAACCTTTTCTGTTTTCAAAAAACTCCAAGAAGTAACGGTGAATTCTTTTTCTATAATATTTTTTGAATAAGTTACCTTTTCAGAAATGTTATTTTGACCTTTTTTTCACCATTTACAAGTACAATATTGATAGTGCTGAAGAGGGAAGGACTATTAGAAATAATTGTGGCTCCTTATTTGACTTTCTCTTTACTATTGCAACTGATAGACTGCCTACTAAAGAGGATGAGATTTGTAGAATTGCTTTTATTACTTTAGAACATAGGTTTGCATTGTCTGTTTACCATAATTAAGATAAAAACTGGTATTTCATTTGACCTCTTTAGAAGGCCTGTGCTATATATTGATTATTATGAAGTAACATAGCTTTTTGGCCAAATAGCTTTTAAATTCCATGGACCCTTTTGACTTGCCAATGTTTGTAACAACTTATACATTGTTGAAGAAAATGCATGATAGATAGTTCAGGTCTTTCAGATTTTAGGCTGGTTGACTATTGTTTTTTTTATGGGTTTTCCTAGGAATATGACAAACAGTCCCTAAAACTTTAGCATTGGAGAGTTGTGGTACTTTTTCTTTACATGTATATTTCTTGTAATAAGAATTATTTCACAACATAGCCTGGTTATCTTGATCTGGTGTTCATGAGGAACCTCATAGTAAGTGATAGTAGTGATAATAGAGGACAGTGCAAGCAAGCGGTGATATGTTCAATAAAAAATGTTTGGCATATTTTATTTGGATAAGAACTTTATCAGCAGTCTTAACAATCAACAGCATTAAGACCAGTTACAATATTTTTTTCAAGTAATATAAACCTGCAATGACTCGCCCCCCCCCCCCCCCCCCCCCCCCCNATGACTCGCCCCCCCCCCCCCCCATACACCTTAATACTGTGTAGTCAAAGTATTATTCCTTCTGTGGAAGAGTTTGTAATGTTTTGAGGCTAAATTCCAGTATCATCCCATTTTATAATTGTTGGAATATTAAATATTGGTGCCTTCATCAGAGTATGTGTGTGTTGGGTTAATTTTTTTTTTTAAGTAAGACCTTTTAGGATGATTTTGAAAGCATTTCCCTTATCAGATATAATTAATAAAGTGATTAAGAAGGATGCTGTTAGGCCGTGTTGCAGCTGTGGCCAGTTTTGCCTGACTAGAGGGTGAGAAATTACCAGTTAACATTTGTGTAAAATATTTCCAAAGCGCTTTATAAATCCTTACATTTGTTCTCAGGGATAACTTGCTATTATGTTTTTATATTCCATTTTTTTTTTTTTGCCTTTTTTAATCATGAAAGTATTTAGGGTTCTCATCTACTTTAGGGTGAGTCTGGGATATTTTGTTAAGATTTCATAAGGTTTTTCTCACAAATACAAACGTATACTGGTTTTGAGCTGTTAACAGTGTTCTTAATCTCAGTTCTCATAAGAAAAGTATTTTAACAATTTATTGAATGGTAAATGTTGATAGTGTTTTTAGAGCTTTCTCACTCATAGTAGTATATTATGGTTTCCTTGGTGGTATTTGAGAGGAACTAAGTGAAATGTACTTATCCTTAATACTTAATAGTTAGGTGAGGGTGTTTTGATATTTTTTTAATTTTTTTTATGCTACCTGGAAAAAAAAACAGATTATTGTCTTAGAATTTAGCATGTTAATAATTAACTTTATGCATACTCAGTCAAAGCTTGAATGTACTTGTACCTTTCTATAATACTGAACAAATAACATAGGAGGATTTAACTGAAACTGCTCTCTGACTCCATCCAAAGGAAGTTTCTGAATTGAAAACCAGAAGAGTTGGTAATAAATTATCTTTATCATGACACAGTAAAATACCTGTAAATTCTAACTGGATTATAGTAAAACAAACTTCCTCTTTTTCTTAGAATGCATTAGATAACTGTATATTAAATTTAGATGACTTTGAGGATGACTAAATGTTGAACACTAATGCTTTCATTTTGTAGCTACCCATTTAGAATTCATTCTAAGATTTCTTACTAAAGCTTTCAATTTTTGTAAGCATCTCTTACTAAAACAAAGTCATTCTGTTTCATTTGACTTAATTTACTTCACATTTTGCTTAATAAAGCAAAAGTGATTTTTTTTGTATATTTATTGTGTAGATGTGTGGAATTTGGGATGGTCAGTGAATGGGGCTTGAGAATATTTAGGCAGAAATTGACTGTTTACTATACTTTCAAGCCCTTCCTATAGGTTGTTTTCCCTTCTCTCTGACCTCTTAGAAAAAATCAGATAGCTTTTATAGATACTTTTAAGTAATAATAAACGTCTTCTCACTAGTCAATAACAGTATCATTTTAGTTATTAGAAGATACAGTTTAGTATGGTAATAGGTTTTCACAGTTTTCTGTTATTTAAAACGTTTTCTTCTCTAGATCATTCCTTGTTTCAGTTCTAGAAACCTTCAGATGAAGAGTCCCAGCTGACTTCTCTTTGTGCATGGACACTCCTCTTTCCCTAATCTATTCTCACCTGCCTAGAGTAAAACTTAGTAGGGGAAAGGAGACTTAGGGAAAAGGTATAGTTTCAGTATGGCTCATCCAAATGTTATCTGGCATCGATGCCTCTGAATCTAGCAGGTTGTTCACAGCTGACTCTAGGAGTGCAGGAAATAGTTTCCTTAGGGGATTCCACGTCTGGGAACTGTTAGCCACAATTCCTGTGATACAGTTAGTCTCTTCCAATCTCTTCCACTTCCCCTTAACTGCAGGCTCCCTTGTGTAAGGGGAGCTTTTGCTTTAGTCTCTAAGGTAGTTCTAGAACATTTAAAGCAGATCTGCCCATACTTTATTTTTTTAAAGATTTATTTATTTATGCATACAGACCAGAGGCATGGGAGGTGAGAGAATTCACCAGAGACAGAGTGGGGGCAGAACAGGCAGATCAACTGAACTACACTGCTGAGGTGAGCAGCCAGTGAGGCAGGAGAGGTCTGCTGTGCCATGTGGGTCTCCTCCCTGGCCTGGGATCAAACTCGTGCTGCTGTGCAGCCGATGCTTCACAGTGCAGCGCTCAACCCGCTGCTATCAAAGTTATTTCATGCTGTGCAGTTTTAAGCATTCCACTAGGACCACAACATCCTGTCTTTTTAGTACCTTCTGTCAGCTACTTAAACAGCATTTCTGTGATTGGGACCTACAATCTTGCTGTTACTATATTCTTGCTGTTCTGAAAGCCCTCCTCCTCTTCTTCACCTGATTCTTCACTCTTCTGATTCTTTACCTCTTCACTTAGTATTGAATCCAGTGTCTCTCCCTTTCACCCTTCACTTCTCTTCACTACTTCTCCCTTTATTGTACCCACCTGGCATCACCCCCCNCCCTTTCACCCTTCACTTCTCTTCACTACTTCTCCCTTTATTGTACCCACCTGGCATCCCCCCCCGCCCCCCCCCCCCAACACACGTATGTCTCCATCTAATCCAGACTCTACCTGGCAGTTGAGCATACCTTGAGGAAAACCCATCCATGCTGACTCTGGCCTCCCTTAATTCATGACCACCAATTTGAAGGAGATACTGCTCATAGGCCTACAATTGTACATTTCCCTGGTTGAGTCACTCTCTGCTGAATAATTATTTTACACCACCTCAGTCCTCTACTACCTGTTTTCATTTTCAGCTGATGGAGGTGCTTCCTGTATATTAAAAATGAAAGCAATCAAAAGAAAATTTGTGTATTTCTGATTGCATCGCTACCCATTCTCTGTATTTCCTGTTGTGCTTGCTGTGACTACCCTCTCCTTTCTTGTTGGTGGTTCCATTCCCTCTCTCTTGTGAAGGATATTCAGTTACCTCAGTGTTTATCCCATTCTGCCTGCCTGCCATTGAGCTGTATCATCTTCGTTTCCATCTCTACAGCATTCTTCCTGTCAGTATATAGATATGGTGAAATACCTTCATTTTTACAAACAAGAGAAAGCAAAACAAACCTCCTGAACAGTTCAGCTACTGCTCTCCAAAATAGCTGAGATTTGTAGTCATCAGTTCTCTGAATTTCTTTTTTTTTTTTTTGATACAATTACAGTCAGTCAGTCTTTTTTCCTCTTCCACTGTGCTCTAACTGCTCCTGTTGGAATAAGTAGTGATATGTTTCCTAGCCTGTTAATTCTCAGTTTTAATCTCACTGGTTGTAGCAGCAGTAACAGCTGATATGGTTGATAATTTTCTCTCCTCTGAAACCTTTCTTCATTTACTTTTGGGACACTGCTGTTTATTTTCACATTTCCTTTTTTTTCCCGTTTTCTTTGCATTGCCCCAACTTCTAAAATACTAGGCAGTGTCCCAGACTTCTAACTTCTATATTTAGATCTCTTCTATATTTACATGTAGTCTCTTATGATGTCATTTTATCCTCTAGCTAGAATTATACATTTCAAATTTAAAATGTTATCTTTACTTTGGATCTCTTTCCTAATCTTCAGACTTGGATACCTAACTGCCTAGTCAACATTTCCAATTAGATGTACCAAATTTAACATCATCTTCCCACCCACAATGATTGATCCTCTTTTAGCCTTCTTCATCTTATTAAATGTTAACTCTTGTAGACACTCTTTACTCCTTACATCCCTACATCGAATTCAAAATAATGTATCATGAAAGTATTTCCTTTATTTACCTTAATAACTTACCACAACTTGCTATGGTAGACTGCTGCCCCCTTCTTCTACAGACATCATTTCTGGCATGTGCTGTATTAGAAGTTCCCTAACTCATCTCCCTGCTCCCTCTGTTCCTTTCTCAGCCAGCAACCATGGTGGTCCTTTTAAATGAAAATCACATGAATTTACTCAGATCTTCAAAACCATTCAGTGGTTTCTGTATCATTGAGAGTAAAAGTGAGAGTTCTAATAGAGCTCTATATCATGTGTGCATTCTGCCTCTCTGATTGACATGTCCTTTGGATTACTTTCCCTTGGATTACTCCAGTTCAGGCACATAGATGTCCTTGAACCTGCCAAGCATAGTCTTGCTTCAGTGCCCTTAGGGAAAAAGCTGTATTTTAGTCAATGTAGAGTCCCCAGTATTCTAAACAGCGGCTGGTACTTGGTGGGCTCTCACATCGCTAAATGAATTGCCTCTTGTTAAATTCATGTCTTTGGTTGGTAGCAGCTTTTATGTGTGTATCAGTAACAAAGTATTTCA
Source organism: Galemys pyrenaicus (assembly GCA_019455555.1). Classification (NCBI taxonomy): domain Eukaryota; kingdom Metazoa; phylum Chordata; class Mammalia; order Eulipotyphla; family Talpidae; genus Galemys; species Galemys pyrenaicus. The sequence continues at coordinate 1,497,654 of JAGFMF010012090.1, read as the reverse complement.
GCTAAAAACAATAGTCCTATAAGAATGAAGTAAAGGGGCCTCCCTGGTGGCTCAGTGGGTTAAGCAGCGCACTATGAAACAAACCACAGCCACTATAGCACGAGTTTAGTCCCTGCTGCCGGCCAGAGAGGGGACCCACATGGCGAGGCAGACCTCTCCTGCCTCACCCGCTGCTCCCCTCAGCAGTGTGTTTCAGTCTGCCTGTTCTGCTCCCCATTCTGTCTGTGGTGAATCCTCTCACCTCCCACACCTCTGGCCTGTACCCCAGTGAGTATGCATAAATAAATCTTTTTTAAAAAATGAAGTAAAAACAAATTTAAATATGAGGTAAAAAGGTATGTTTCAGTCAGTATTTGTGTCTGGAAATGGCTAGGGACAGAGGATGTAAAAAAGGAACAAAGAGTTAAGGCAAATGGAGTAAAGAAATGGAAAGCCTGGTTTGGAACTAGGGTGACAGCACTTTAAAAAAAAAAAAACTATTTTTGGGTTGCCCCATATTTCTTTTAGGCTGTGTTTCTTGAATTCTGAGTATTGGTGACTCGCATGGATTTAGACACTTTAAATGGGACTATATTATACTTTTCTTTTTTTCAGGGATATGAGAGCAAATGAGATTTTGGTAATAACACATAGTTGCTTTTCTGTTGCTAACCTTCTTTTGTTAATTAAAAGCAGTTACTCTTACCAAGAAAATAGTTCACGTGACTTAGCATTCTTATTTTATTTTTTTTTAGGAGAACTCAAACAGAAGTCTCATAGTTTTAGGGAGGTATTTTCAGTGTACAAGAATTTATTAGTATGCTTGTCCTCTCACCACTGCTTTGCCTGTTTACTCCCCTGTCAAAAAGGTGGATAGGCTTAAGTACATTTATTGTCTTTCTCTGGTAAGCCAGCAGCTACATCATTGCACAGAATTCAATTATTATATACAAATAAATGTTTGTGCTCTTAAATGAAAAATGAATATATTTAAACGCATTTTTAAAACTGCAATTAACTGATGTTTATATAGGAATTGAGAATGAAAGGAAATTAATGGTTGACAAACTTGAATATTTCATTCTGAGACAAGATTTTAAATTTTTTTTTGAGCCATAGGCCCTATTTCCTGTTGATTGATTTAAAAATTCCCTTTCTTTAAACTATGAGATTCTTGAATGAATAATTTTTATGTGTAAGCATAAATTATTCTCCAAAACCCAATAACCAAAATGATCATTTTGAGAAAAGTGAATGCGAGCAATAGGCTGTGGCCTAGTATTATAAAGGATCATTAAAATAATGTATTTATTATGCACTATTGCATAATAATTTTATTTGCATAAAATGCAAGTTTGTTTAGCCCACTTGTCAAACTACTTGCTTCCCAATTAACTCAATAAAATACACATTGTACGAATCCAGAAAATAAGACCTGACGTACATTGTACAACATATGTTGATCTCTCACAATCTTTACTTCCTTCTAGACACACTAGTCTGTTCAGTTTCTTAAATATGCCATGTTCGTTCATGGATGAGGGTGTTTACATTAGTTGTTTTCCTGTCTCAGAAATAGTTTACCCTAAATCTTTGCAAGGCTGGTCCATTATCTTTAAGGTCTCAACCTAAATATCATCTCCTTAATTCCTCACCATTCAGTTTAAAATAGTGCCACCATCACTGTTTTATTTTCATCATAAAAATCACTTTTTGGCGTTAGGTACTTAATTTTTTTTTTTTAAATTTTGTTCCCAGATAGATTATAAGCTTTATGAGACCAGAAACTTCCTTTGTCTTGTTTCTTGCTGTCCATCATGGCTAGGACAATGCCTGACACCTAATAGGTATTCAGTAAAAAAGGGTTAGATGAATGAAATGTACCAATCTCATTCTTTCTTGTGAATAAATTTTAGTGTAAAATGTTGAATGTGTATTCTGTCCAACCTATTAAAGTAGGAAGTTGGATTTTTTTCTGTTTTAGAAAAGACAGAAAATTCAGTAGTCTCATGATGGTCCTTAGATCATTGTACTGGGTGAAACTAGTGGTGTGTTGGAATTGGTAAGCTGATTGTCTGCATCACTTCATATTCAGTGATGTTGGAGCTTGAAACTGTCTATGGTGGGACTATTTACAACACCAAGAACCAGGAATTTGCAGAGAGAGGTGGTTATTAAATATCTTTCGGTAACCCTGTAAGTGGTGCTATATGAAATTGCTATTTTTATAGATAAAAATGCTGGATTGTGGACAGATCCTAATGATTGTGGACAAATCCTAATGATTTAATTTAGTACTGTTATTAATTTTGGTTTAAAGGTAATTATTCTATAGGAGTCAGTGAAATTACTTTAATACTCTACATGGTTTGTTTTTTAAGTTTGCATAATCATAGGATGATTACGTCTGGATTTTTTTAATGTGTAAAAACAGACAGTTTATACATTTGCATATTAGTTGTTTAACTGTATACCTAATTGTATAACCTGTTCATTCCAACACATGCACAAGACATACGTCTGGGGGTGTTCTTGGTTTTACTACTCAGTGTTAAGCCCATTGAAAGCTATTTTTCTGGTGAAGAAAGCATAGGAGATTAAATTTGAATTCTATATTACTACATAACTTTTTTCATTTGTTTTTTAGAGTGATGTACATAAATAAACCTGAATTCAGTTTGTTTGATTTTTTTTTTATTAGCTTCTAAATTGGTTAGGTGCATACTGTCTCTGATCAATACTTTCCACTACTCTATTTGTTATAAGAATCATTGTCTCTAAGTTAATCTAATGATTTTGCCTTGTATCTCAAGAATCAGTAGTTTTTCCTTCCTTTTTTTTAATTCCAAGCCATTTCTCACCTTTTCCTCTCCTGTGCCTCAGATCTATAGAGATATAAGTTATTTATTTTAGGCATTGCTTTCCTATCTCAGGAAACTCATTTTTTAAATACCGAACTTTATTACTTTGTTACCTCTGGATAATCACTAACATCTCCTGGGCGACACTTGCATTATGTTAACTTTGTATAGGTAGATTTAATTCAGTGATACTGAATTAAAATGTGGTACTTAGGTTTCTTTTTTTTAAAGAGTTATTTATGCATACAAGAGCTGGAGTACAGGCCAGAGGCGAAGGGTGTGAGGATTCACCAGAGACAGAGTGGGGAGCAGAACAGGCAGATCTACTGAGATACACTGCTGAGGGGGAGCAGTGGGCAAGATAGGAGAGGTCTGCTGAGCCATGTGGGTCATCTCAATGGCCAGGATCTAACTGGTGCTGCAGTAACTGCCAATAAATAGCTTCATAGGCTGAGATTTAACCCCTTGCACCACCAGGGAGGCTCAGATTTTTAATACTTTAAATTGTTTTCCTATACACAAGCACTAAAAAAACCCTTGTGTTTATTTAATGCAGAAATTCAGAAAATACATATAAGCTAAAGAAAAAAGTACACTCATAATCCTACCAACCTAAGATAACCACTGGTAATGTTTCGATGAATGTTCTTTCAGACATATCAATTAATACATATTTTCCCCCAAAAGTAAGGTCTTAGTACATGTGCTATAATATCTCACTTTGGCAAATACTGTGATAACAAAAAGCATTATATTACTTTTTTTTGAAAATATCTTACTGAAAAGTGAAAATTTTGATGGGGTAAATCTGTCATTAAAGTTGTGATTAAAAACAATGGTGTTTATGGAGAATAGAATGTAGTGGTAAGTCACCTCGAGACAAGAATTACTTCAGCAGTTATTTTTTTCACAAGAGCCCTCTTACCACTGCACAATGGCCTGATTGTGTTATACAAGAAAACAGTACATAGTCTTCTGTATAGTAGTATTATTTTAATAATAGTTCTAGGGTGAAGTAAGGGGTGTAGATATGTTCATTTTATTTTGTCTGCTGTAATCCTGATGCTTAATATTAAAACCATTTTAACAGGTGTATTTTACTGAAAGCCTTCATCTGTTGATGACAATTTTATTTGATATTGTTAATTCTTTTTATGTCTGTATGTGGCAGATTTTTCTATATAATTTGTTTTGTGTGAAAATCCTTGTAGAATTGCTGATAAATATTGATATTTTGCAACCTTTGGAAATCGCCAGCCCCATCTTTTGTCAGATTGTTTGGTTCTTAAGTAGCAATTTTAAGAGCTAGTTAGGGATCCTTTAAGGACTCTAGTTGAGAAGATTTTTCTTAAACCTGTGGTTTTTCTAGCCTAAAGTAGAGTTGACCACGGGTTTCTTGACATGTTTTTATTGTTCTTGAGCTTTTCCTTTTCTCAGTTTTTCATGCTGCTGGCTTGCAAGCTCTTGCAGTCTTCCTTCTTAAATAGCTAAAAGCATCTGTTTTTTTCACCCACAGTGCAATTCTACTTCCGGGATGGTGCATGTATTGCTGAGAACCTGTCTCATGTGGTAGAGAAGAATAAAAAGCCATGTAGTTGTTATGGCCTTATCTACGTGAAATGATGTATTTGTTGTTGACTGTGCAGACTGTTTTAGTCCCTAAAAATTTTTTTTAACTGAGTGATTGATTTCATGTTTGTGAATGTATCTATAAATGCCTCTACTTATTGGAAAGTGAAGCAAATCTAGTTATAAATTTAAGAAGTGCTTAGAAGTATTCTGTACATCTTGCTATGAAAAAGTTTAGTATTTTTAGAGTTTCATTTCACAGCCTCCCATTTTTACATTTACTTTGTGATAGTGAAACATCATTGTTTTTGTAAAGATGATACTATTAACTGGAATAGAAGTCTTAATAGTTAGACAGCTCATTAGCTAATCAAAATGAGGATTTAAACTAAGAAGCAACCTGACAGATTTTACTCTGTGAGAGCTGTTCCAACAATCATGAGTTTAGTATATAGTGGGAACAGTGAGTTAGTGGCATACAAAATTATTCTTGGGCCTCCTTGGTGGTCTAAGGGTTATTAAGTCTCAGTGCTATCAGTTATCACCAGTTGGGCCTGAGTTCTATTCCCATCCAGGAAGCTAACCTACACATAGAGCAGCATATGTAATAGTTCCTTTCATTGGACAAAAAACCTTTTAGTTTCAAATGATCCCATTTCCTTCTTTTTGCTTTTGTTTCTTCTGCCATTAGAGTCAAAAGTCATCCAAAGTCATCCCTCCAGTCAGTGTCCAGGAGTGTATTGCTTGCGTTTTCTTCTGTCCAAGAGGAATTCTTAACAGGAAAATTGTTACCACCATTTTATATGGCCCATTGTGTGGCTATACTCCTGTCCATGTCCTCTTTGAGAGTTTTCGCGTGTTCTTGTTTAAAATTAAAAACACTTATTCTCAAGAAACAACAAAATTAAGCATTTACCACAGACTAGAGAGAAATGTACGTAATTGTTTTGATGTGAATGTTTCGATATAATCAAATTAGCTTAAACTTTAGCTAAAGCATGCGTTAAGATCTTAGAATAGGGTCTCCCTGGAGGTGCAGGTATCAGAGGTGTCAAGCTGTCCCCAGCCACTGTAGCCTGAGATGAATCCCCTTCCAGGAACCTAGCCAACATGGCACAGCAGACCTCTCCTATTTTGCCCTCCTCTCCCCTCAGCAGTGTGTTCCAGTAGAGCCGCTTGTTCTGCTTCCCACTCTGTCTCTGGTGAATCCTCGCACCTCAGCACCTCTAGCCTATACCCCAGTTCTTCTACACAATAAATAATCCTTAAAAAATTCATCCTTGATAGGGGACTTATGGTCTTAAGTTACTTTGATTTAAAGATAACGTTGATGTTTTCTATGTGAAGATGAAGGCAAATGCTGAGTTTTAATCTCTTCCTTTCTGAAGAACACACTGTGGAGATGAAAGGCTGGGTACCCATTGTCTACTTTGTTCTTCATTCAGCTCCTTTGTCTTTAGTGAGGGTTGAAAATGCTGATTGTGGCCTCCCATTGTAATGGCACAAACGGTTAAGTCTTCCAGCACTATGAAGCTGTCTGCAGCCACTGAAGTACCAGTTTGATCCTTGGCCAGGGAGCTGACCCACATGGCTCAGCAGACCTCTCCTGCCTCACTTGCTGCTGTGTATTTCAGTAGATCTGCTTGTTCTGCTCCCTACTCTCTGGTGAATGCTCACACAAATTCGCATACATAACCAACCATCCACTCACCTACCTCTGGCCTAACCGCCAGCTCTTGTATGCATAAATAAATAAATCTTGAAAAAGAAAAGGCTAATTCACATGCAGGCAGTAGATTTTTGCATAGCTGCTTCACAGACTTGGAGTCTATGCAGATGGTTTTGCTCTCAGGACTGATAAACCAGGAAGGGGGGGTGGGGATGTCCAGAAGATTTTATAATATGTTCACATATATAGCACACTGCAGAAATTTAAAAATCAGTCACATAGTGAGGTAGAAACAGAATTTTATCTGACTTTCAGCGTCAGTTTGAAAGCATTGTAAAGTGATCAAAAGAAAAGTGGGGACTCAAGTTCAATCCCTGCTGCCAGCCAGGGAGGTGACCCACATGGCGCAGCAGACCTTATATGCCTCGCCCGCTGCTCCCCTCAGCAGTGTATTTCAGTCTTCCTGTTTTATTCCACTCTGGTGGCTCCTCTCACAGCCCACACCTCTAGCCTGTACCCCAGTGCTTGTATGCATAAATAATCTTTTCTTTTAAAAAAAAGAGGGTACTCTAGAGTTAGGCACACACTTCATGTGCTACATACTTGGTTCATGGCAAGATCTTCCCTTTGGTTACTTATGTGAGGATAATAGTTTCATAGGCTTAAGTGAAGTACACATGTATTTGACTTGAAGAAAGGTTATTAAATGTTTCATTCCCTTTCTACTTCATATTGTCTAAAATTTATCTGGTCACTTGAACTTTTCACTTGAAAGTGAATTGCAGTCAGGAAAGAGGAACTATGTAACTCAGAAGAACTTAAATCATAGTGGCCTTTTACCTGTCTGAGAGGGGAGTAGTACTTGCAACAATTTTTAAAAGTTGATTTTAAGGAAAGTTTTAAGGTTATTTGAATTAGGACTTGTTAATTATAGCTGACTACTATGTAAGAAAGTAATTTCTGTCCTGCTATCTTGAAACATTTGTATAGTATCACAATTTGTGCAAGAGTTAAGGTCCTTTTAAAGGCTAGGAACTCACCTTTGCAAAAGAAAAGATAAAGCTAAGATAGGTAGAAAGTGTGTAATGATACATTTCTGTTACTAAGTTTAAGATTTAAGAATGGTGCTAACTTACTTGAGTGCATGACAGCGGTCCAAATGTATTGCCAAAGAAAGCATGTGAAAGAGTAGAACCCAGTTTTTATGTCTTTCACAGCATATTCTAAATGTATAACCCATCACATTTTTTTTCTTAGATTTTTTTTTTAATTTATGCATACACAAGCTGGGGTACAGGCCTAAGGTATGGGGGTTGAGAGGATTCACCAGGGACAGGGTCGGGAGCAGAACAGACAGATGAGCTGAAATACACTGCTGAGGGAAGCAGAGGGCAAGACTGGAGAGGTCTGCTGTGCCGTGTGGGTCTCCTCCCTGGCCAGGAATCGAACTCATGCTGTAGTTGCTATGCAGTTTCATAGTGCTGAGACTTAACCCCTTGCACCACCAGGGAGACCCCAATAGAACTTTAAATTCTTACTTCCCACATAATTTTAGTATAGAAAATATAAATTCTTATGTTTTTGACTTCTAAAATTTGGTGGGGGAATAAACTCAGGGAACATATTTAAAATTTAACAGCACTGTATCTCTCATAGGTCACTGGAAGGAACAAATACAACTTCAGATTTTTCAGGCAGAAAAATATTTTACACAGGGAAGTTATCAAACATCATTACCTGTGTAATAAGGCTGGTCTGTTACAGCCGAGGTCAAGTGACCATCATTGGATTAAGATATTTCAGAACTTTCATGCCATAGCTGAGAGGTCAGAGAACTGAAACTGGGAACCAGTCATGGAAATACTGAATCTGGGGCTATCACTGCTTATAGAGCTGGTGACTAGAGTTTGGTTTCTGTTCCTAAACGTTCATTTTTTTCTTTTTTTTTTTTAACATTCGTTTCTTTGTGCCATTGCTTACTACTTATATCAGCAGAATAAAGTTAGCATCCACCTCACTTTTGCTTTCTCTGAAGGAGAAATTTACTGTCCAAATCTGATTTATACATGGATGGTAACCACAAAGGCAAGTTTTGGAAATGCGGAATTTTTTTCTTGTTTAGCTTTTCTGCCCCTCAAATTCAGGAGGTTAAGTGCAGGGAGTGGTGGGCAAGAATGAATGCTAAGTGCTCCTTGACTAATCTAACATATCTAACATTCATCACAATCCTTCTTAGAATACTTGACAAGGCTTTACGTATAACATATTTTGAAGGTAAGATTAAAACACTGTATTTGAGTTGATTTGTCCAGAAATACTTCTTTTTCTTTAATTGAGACATTCCTTCTCTGTTATTTTTATAAAGCAGCATGTCACTTTTAGTATTTCAAGTTGGCAATAAAGTCATACTAATGCTTGTGGAAACTTCTTTTGTGTTGTTTCTTTCTGGAATGAGTAAGTGAAATATTCCCAGAGTATGGAGCTGTAAAATCGCCTTATTTCACCTCTTATTTGTTGGTTTTTTATAGAACTAAAATAAGGCATAAAGTTTTGTTTTCTAGTCAATTATGTGGCCTCAGTTTATTATTTTGTTAAAATGGGAAAATTACTCATAAAAAGAATGGATGAGCTAGTAAATGCAGCTTTACCTTATAATCTAGAATGAAATGTCACATTTTTTTGATAATGAGTTTTCTAAAAATGTCTTTATATTCTCGAATTTTGAGAGCACTACAAAACTTTTTTTCCTGTCAGAATACTTTACATATTTCATGAGGTCTCAATCTATTAAGTGGTTTTAGTATGATTAGCATCTCATTAAAAAGATTAATGCTAAATAACTTCCAAGTACTATAGGTTATTCACTATCAACTGAGAACAAGCTATGTATTATATATGTTAACTGTGTTTGGCTAACATCCATGTTGCTGCAGAAAGTGTTAGGTTGACCTGGAAATTGCTCTAAAGATGCTTGTGGACGACCTGCAAGGAACAGGGAATAAGATTTTTGTTCTAAGCATTTTGTGGCACTGATGTTGAACTGTTGACACCCTCCCCTGCACCTCCCCATCCCTGCTACTTTCCAAATTGATTCTCTTGGAAAGTTGATAACACTTTCTTGCTTTTGTAGTTTTGGAGCTATTATTGTCAGCAAGTTAATGTAATCTTTGAACGTTTTTACATATGTATTTTCAAGGTTTTTTTTTTTTTAAATGGGAGGAATCACTCCCATTTTTTTTTTTAAAGATTTATTCATTCATGCACACAAGCACGGGGTACAGGCCAGAGGTACGGGGGGGGGGGGGGTGAGAACCCACCAGACAGAGCGGGG
>JAGFMF010012090.1:1450310-1480439 GCA_019455555.1 Galemys pyrenaicus | reverse complement strand
CCGCTCTGTCTGTGGTGAATCCTCTCACCCCCCCACACCTCTGGCCTGTACCCCAGTGCTTGTATGCATAAATAAATAAATCTTTAAAAAAAAAAAAGTCACTATAGCCTAATCCATTTTTCCCCCGAGCAGATTTTTAAGATTTTTTAAAAAATTTTATTTTTCTTACAATGTTTGCTTTCTTTTCTAGCTGTACTACCTATAGAATTTCCACCACCAATTCACCCTGCACCATCTACATAGTCTCTTGTGCTCTTCCAGTCTCTGCCTTATTCCTTTTTGATGTCATTACCCTTTGAGAAGTAAGCATTCTGTCTGAAAAAACTGACATATTGACAGTAGGCACCTGCTTCTCACACAGATGCATGTAAAAAATAGTAGACCCTGGGCCTCACTGGTGGCATTAGGGTTAAGTCTTAGTACTATCACCAGTACACCTCTGGCCAGGGATCTGGCCCACATGTGGTGTAGCAGACCTTTCCTCTTTTGGCTTCTGCTCCCCACTCTGTCTCTGGTGAATCCTCTTACCCCTGCACCTCTGGCCTACACCCTAGTTCTTCTACACAAAAATAAAGAAAATCTTAAAAAAGACTCTGTCTTCTGTCAATTTTGTTGAACATGTTGCATTGTTTCTTCTTTAAAAGAAACATCAACACAGAAAAAGTATAGTGTATCCAGCTCCCTTTATAAGTAATTTCTCTGATTTATTTGTGAACTAGACACTTAAATCTGAATCTTAGGATGCAACACTTCTTATTAGGATAGGCCAGGGTCATGTGCTTTAATTCAAGTGATAGCCAACCATCTTTAAAATATTTTAGGAGTTTAGGTGTTACAGAATATTGATTTGGACTGTAGATAAGTCTAGTCTGACATTCTCTCCATTTTGGATTCTTTCAGTGTTCTTGATCCTTAAAACTTGTAGCAACTATAGATTCTATACTTTTCTAGGTAAGCCTGTGTGTTTAGGGGCAAATATTTTTCGGTGGTTCTTCCCTTTTTTAGACCAAAAATTACCTTCCTGAAACTTCTATGTAGTAGTAACTTGAATTCCTCCCTCTTTAATAACCAATAAAGAGTCTGCTTTTTCTTTCACATGCAATATGCTAAGACCTACAAATACTGGAGGCTGATCTTCCTCCTCTGCTTTTTGCTAGGCAGTCCTAATTTCCTAAACTGTTGCTTAGGTGGCATAATTTTCAGACTCATCATCTTGCTCTTTTATCTGCATACACTTTGGTTAATGTCTAATGTCTCTTACAAGAAGAGGTAAAGAACAGGATAAGAGTGAGAGAGAAAATTAAGGTTGGATTGCAAGTGGATCCGAGTCATAAAGATCCTTACAAGTCATATTAAAGAAATTAAGTGTTCAGCTGTTCTAGGAATAATAGTTACTAAAGGGAATTTTGTATTAGAAGAAAACCAGGATCATTCATTTTAGAAGGATTATTCTAGGTAGGAATGAATTGCAGGGTCTAAGACTGTCAACCAGGCGATAAGTTAGTAGCACTTTGGTATATTTTTAGTAGATGATGTCACCCAGGAGGAGGGTTGAGAAGAAGCAAACAGATTGGAAAAGTAGTTGAGACAATTTGGTTGATATTTGTCTGCAGAAAAAGATGGAAAGATAGGAGTCCAGAAAATACTTCTGTTTTTGACTTGGGCACTGGGAAGACAAGAGAGAAATATAATGAATATACGGGTGGACTTCCCTTTAGCTTGAGGCAGAGGGCCTCCCTGGTGGTTCAAGGGGTTGAGCACTTCACTGTGGGGTTTCCATAGCCACTGCAGCAGGAGTTCGATCCCCAGCCAGGGAGGGGACCCACATGGCGAGGCAGACCTCTCGTGCCTCGCCCCGCTGCTCCCCTCAGCAGTGTGTTTCAGTCAGTCTGCCTGTTATGCTCCCCACTCTGTCTCTGGTGAATACTCTCACCCTCCACGCCTCTGACCTGTACCCCAACTCTTGTATGTATAAATAAATAAAATCTTTACCAAAAAAAAAAAAAACACAGAAACCTGAGGCAGAGCTAAAGCCTCCAGGTGGAGATGTGCTGTATGTAAATCAGGTAATGTGTGTTTAAACTGAATGACTCCTGAGCTGGAGCGCTCTGGGTTTTGAGATAGAACTTTGAATGGGTAGATGCTTGGTAATTCAACTTTGTAGTGATTGGAATAACCTACAGGGACATTTGTAGAGTCAGAGGAGAGAGCGCAGGGCAAAAATCTTTAAGAACTGTTGTTATCTAATTTTAATATTTGGCCCAAGAGTTTTTGACTGGATTATTTTGGGACCCAGCAAAAAAAGAAAAAGCTGTTCTGATGTCTATATAATAAAAACTCACTTAAATTTAAATGGCTTAATTTTAAAAAAAAAACTTGAGGAGTGAAAATTGTCCTCAAATGATCTTCCATACTCAACTGTCATAATACCTCAATTCATGTTATTGGAGATTCTGAACTTTGGGTTAAGCTGTTGTTCTTTTAAGAGTTACCTATTAAAATGTAGGTATCTGGGCCTCCCTGGTGGCCCAGTGGGTTAAGCAACGCACTCACAAACCACAGCCACTGCAGCACGAGTTCAATCCCTGCTGCCCTCCAGGGAGGGGACCCACATGGTGAGGCAGACCTCTCCTGCCTCACCCGCTGCTCCCCTCAGCAGTGTACTTCTATTGATCTGCCTGTTCTGCTCCCCTCTGTCTGTGGTGAATCCTCTCACCACCCCACCCCCCACACCTCTGGCCTGTACCCCAGTGCTTGTATGCATAAATAAATCTTTAAAAAATAAATAAAATGTAGGTATCAGTGAAGAAGACTAAAAGTTTAGTTCATATTGGTAGTGCTGGTGTTTATAAGTCACTAGGTTTCATTCTGGCATTCAAATTAGGAATTTGAGAAAAATTAGATTTGAAAATTGTTGCTGAGAAGTGTTGGGCCACAGAGGAGCCTGGACTTGTAGGTTGAGGTTACCAAGCTCCTTATAAGGGAGATAAGGAGAGATGGGGAAGGGAGTGGAGAGGAAAGAGAGCGAGAGAGAGGGAGAAGGAATAGCTAGTTAGTTGCTGAAAGAACAAATAAGAGGACATGAATAGTGAGTGCACCAAGGTTCCCTTTTCTCAGGTCCATTCCTGTATTTGCTGACACTTTTTGATGGTGGCCATTCTAACAGGCCTCGTGGCATATCCCATTATGGTTTTTATTTGCATTTCCCTGATGGCTAGTGATGTTGAGCATCTTTCATGTGCACATTGACTTCTATATTCTTTTTTTTTTTTAAAGATTTATTTATTTATGCAGACAAGCACTGGGGTACAGGCCAGAGTTGTGGGGGAGGGGGTAAGAGGATTCACCACAGAGAGCAGGGAGCAGAACAGGCAGATCAACAGAAGAACACTGCTGAGGGGAGCAGTGGGTACAGCAGGAGAGGTCTGCCGCGCCATGTGGGTCCCGCGCCTGGCCGGCAGCAGGGATCAAACTCATGCTGCAGTGGCTGCGGTTTGCTTCATAGTGCGTTGCTTAACCCACTGCGCCACCAGGGAGGCCCGACTTCTATATTCTTTGGAGAAATATTTATTTGGTTTTTTTTTAAAAGATTTATTTATTTATGCATACAAGAGCTGGGGTACAGAGTCGCGGGAGGTGAGAGAATTCACCAGAGACAGAATGGGGAGCAGAACAGGCAGATCGACGGAAATACACTGCTGAGGGGAGCAGTGGGTGAGGCAGGAGAGGTCTGCTGCACCATGTGGGTCCTATTTGGGTTCTTTACCCACATTTCTCTTCTCCTTTCCTTTCTTCTGTTACTGAGTTACTTTTTTATTTTTCAGATGATTTGCAGATTTTTCCCCCCATTCTTTGGGTTTTCTTGTCACTTTGTTGATGGTTTCCATTGCTGTGTAGAACCCTTTTTGTTTGCTGTAGTCCCACTTGTTTTTCTTTTTGTTGCTTGTGCTTTAAGTGTCATATTTTTTAAAAAAATCATTGCCAGGACTCCTGTCAAGGATCTTTCTTCCCGTTTTTTTCTCTAGGTGTACTATGACGTCAGCTCATATGTATAAGTCTAATTCATTTTGAGATAAATTTTGTGAGTAGTGGAAGATATGTTCTAGTTTTATTCTCTTACATGTGAATATCCAATGATCCCTGCTCCACTTACTGTAGAGATTAACTTTATTGAGTATTCCTGGCTCCCTTGTCAGATATTAGTTGACCATATATGCTTGGGTTTATTCCCTGACCAAGTAAATGCTTAAACATTACATTGCATGTAAATGTATTAAATAATGCCCACTGAGTTGCTAAAAAATTACTAGCATAACGTAGGTCATATAAAAACCCCACTCCCTCTGAGAGTCCACTTCTGAAGGCTTTGTGTCAGACCTGTGCTAGGCATGTTACATGTATTGAACCTAATTTTAACTTAGTGATATTATGAATTGTTTCTGTTTAGGAAAGTGAGACATGTTCAATACCTTGCCCTGCATGTAACACTAAAAAGTGGCAAAACCAGAACTCACACCCTGATGACTTGACTCCAGAGACTGTTTTATTAACTGCTATTCAGTACTGCCTCTTCTAGTCCAGATTCTTTGTGTCGACATTTGTTTTCATTTCTCTTGAGAGAGATTTTGTTGGGTGCATGCTAAGTACAAAGTGTGTATTTCTTTATAAGTAAACCACCACAGTTTCCAAAGTGGTTGTACCATTTTGCGTTTCCATCAAGAGCCCATCTTTATTACCTCATCAGTCCTTTTCTGTTTCTTATTAAGGCATATGTAGTTCTTTCCTACCAGATTCTGAAACTCCAGCAATTAAAAATAGATGCTTCTCTCTTTTTAAAAATTTCTGCTTGTACACATCTTTATCCTTACTTAGATCCATTTCTGTCACCCTACTGAGTTCTACACTTTCAGGGTCTAGGAATGTTAATGGCATTATCAAACAGTAGCATGAGGCAAACTCAAGAAATCTTAGTCTTTAACAGTGTCAATACTGGCTCCAGCATTATTGGCCACATTACTTTTCACTTACATGTTTATATGCATTTCTTTACCGGAGATAAAGAACATGATACTGTGCATTGCTATAGTGCTTTTTTAATAGACATTGTATTGATTAGTTTATGAGATGGGTAAATATGTTTACATTTCTGAGATTGTAAAAGGAAGAATTTGACTAGATTTCTTACAAATTGTTATTTGTCTCTGCTGGTATGTTTTTTGGGAAAGAAAAAGAATTAACATTTGGTATTAAATAAGCAAACAAATAGGACTTGTATTTAAGCACATTTTTCATTCACGTCAGAGCAATTTAATAGGGCTAAGGACTGATAATTTAAGCTACTATATATTGGAGATAAGTTCATAGTTTGATTAATTTAAAGCTTTTGAATTATAGTGGATTTGACCACTTAAAAATAAATTTTGTTTTTAAATTTATAAGGGGATCTGGAGATTGGAAGGAATCATAAAAGGTCTCTATCAACAGTATCTAGGATTTTTGAATCACTAGTCAACATTTTGGCCTCAGATGATAGCAGAGTACCAGGGACTCAAAGAGGTACTAATATATGGAACATAAGGCGTGCCCTCACTGGAGTTCTGCAGTTTGAGATGATGCAGAACTAATGTAATTTTTCTCTGGGATTGCCTTTAAAGTATTAACTCATTTTGATCCTGCGGTCACCTGCTGTGAGTCAGCATGCACCAGCCTCTCTCTTGTGAGTGGCTAAAGAGAAGGGTTAAACCAACCACAGGCATAGCAGGGCAAATCTGAAAAGCAGGATTTTAGCAGACTCCTGTGTGCTTCCAATTCCATTCTCTTTTTCTCTCATTTAGCCAATTTGCCCATTCTTTTCCTATTACTTCCTCCAGGGATAGGTAAATTTCTCTCTCTCTCTCTCTCTCTCTCTCTCCCTCCTTGCCCCTCCCCCACTTAGTATATGCAGTCAAATAATGAAAGGGGGAAGTTGCTTAAAAAAATAACTGTAAGCAATAAATTCTCTCCTTTAGCAGTACATTTTATGTAGATAAATTTTTGAAATACTAATTAGGGATTAGAATTTTCAAACACAGATTTGCTGGCTTTTAATTTTTTTATTTTAAAGATTTATTTTTTTATATTTTTAATAAATTCAGATGTCATTTTTTAAAAAAAAGTTATGCATGCATGCAAGAGCTGGGGTACAGGCCAGAGGTTTGCGGGGGTGAG
Source organism: Galemys pyrenaicus (assembly GCA_019455555.1). Lineage (NCBI taxonomy): Eukaryota > Metazoa > Chordata > Mammalia > Eulipotyphla > Talpidae > Galemys > Galemys pyrenaicus. The sequence goes on along the minus strand of JAGFMF010012090.1, from coordinate 1,474,232 downwards.
AGGAGTCGCCTAAGACAGAGTGAGGAACAGAACAGGCAGATCCACTGAAATACACTGCTGAGGGGAGCAGTGGGTGAGACAGGCTCTCCTGTCAGCTCTCCATGTGAGTCAGCTCCCAGGCCAGGTATCAAACTCATGTTGCATGTCACAGGGGCACAGTAACTTCATGGGCTGAGAGTTAACCCCTTGCACCACCTGAGGAAGCCCCTTATTGCCTTTTTTTTTTTTAAGATTTATGCATACAAGAGTTGGGGTACAGGCCAGAGACAGAGTGGGGAGCAGAACATGCAGATCAACTGAAATACACCTCTGAGGGGAGCAATGGGCACAGCAGGAGAGATCTGCTGCACCATGTGGATCCCCTCCCTGGCTGGTGGCAGGGATTGAACTCCTGCTGCAGTGGCTTTGGTTTGCTTCATAGTGCGCTGCTTAATGCACTGCGCCACCAGGGAGGCCCCTTCCTTATTGGCTTTTTAAGTACACTTTGATTTTCTGAATTAAGTGTGTTGGATAGAAAAGGCAGGTGTTTTTCTGCATGTTACTGCTCTCAATTCCTAGCATGTGCAAGGCTGTGTAGGACCCAGTTTTTCTGTATACTCTGTTCCAGGTCCCAGTCACTTAAGTAGAAGTGCACTTTGCTGCCAGCTTCCTGCATCTTCACTAAGTCTTTCCAAGTTGGGGTGGGGATAGGTGGGTTAGGAGGGAGGGAGGAATATTGAAAGGAGGGTGACTAGGTAGAAGAAGGAGAAGCTGTTAAAATGAGAGCCTTGAGTTAAATTTCTGTTGCTTTGCAATTATTTGGTTCTGTGTCATTCTTTAAAAAGAAAAAAAAAAACAGGCAGCTCACTTTTCTATAAACCTATTTGTGACTGTAGAACTATTGTAGAGAAATGTCCTTTCCTATATTTTAAAAGAAATTACCCAACAACAAAATATTAGCTCATTTCTTTAACTGTGGCAGCCTCCAACTCTCAATCCCCTTAGCAATGTGATGGAACTGAGACTGGTTTAACCTGAAGAATTGAAGTCTGGGTAAAACTGGGACTACACACCTCTGATATTTTCTAAATAAAATTCAGTGTTAAATTCAACTAAGGAATTAATGTGGCTTGTTCTCTCTTTTACATAAAGAACAGACAGATGGGTATAGAGGTGGCATTTAACATGGTACTAAAAGCACCAAGCCAGATTAAGTTGTATCTGATTTCATGACTTCATTAACTCAAAGCAGAATTTGAAATGTATTTTAGTAGTGCTACATAGATGATTACTAATTAATATCTTATTCACAGTAAAACTACTTGAAAGACTGGTAGTCTGTGAACTTAATAATTGAATGAACAATGCTGAAGTCCACCAGATTTTCTTTTTTGCTCATGCTAAACTATATTAGGTTAGAGTGCTAATTTGGGAGGTTTTCTTTTTAATCAATAATTATGTTTTTGATCTTTTGAGATAATATATTTTTGGAAATTATTTTCTGAAGAGGGAGATTGTGACCGTGAATTTCAAACTTACCTATTTTCACTTTTATGTATTGAAATAATTTATATTTCATATTACACAGGCACACATATGAAACCATCACCTGACTCAAAATAATGAAGAAAATCTGTCACCCACAAGTGTCTTTCCAACCATTTGGTTGCTTTCCTTGTTACCCTCCCACCCTTGTTATCAGGCAATCAGCTAAATGGATTTCTTGCTCCTTTTTTTTTTTTTTAAAGACTATTTTATGCATACAAGAGCTGGGGTACAGGCCAGAGGCATGGGGCTTGAGAGGATTCACCGGAGACAGAATGGGGATCAGAACAGGCAGATCCACTGAAACACACTGCTGAGGGGAGTAGCAGGTGACGCAGGAGAGAGGTCTGCCGAGGTCTACCATGCCAGGTGGGTCCCCTCCCTGGTGGGGGACAGAACTGTGCCTGCTGTGTTGCCGCTGCTTCACAGTGCAGCACTCAAAACCCGCTGAACCACCAGGGAGACCCAGTTCATTATTTTCTGATTGCAAGTACTATGAATGGTTATACTACATTTTATGTATCCATTTACATATTGGGCAGTTGTGTTTGTAGGTTTGAACTATTACAATTAAAGTTGCTAATAAAGTCTTGTTTAACATGCATTTCTCTTAGACACATATCTAGGAATGCAATGACTGGATTGTTTGGTACATTTGTGTTTACTTTCTTAGGGAAAGTGCCAAATTGTATTCTAAAGTGGCTGTAACTTTTCACATTCTCACCAGTAGCACATGAGTCTTCCACTTGTTTCATATCCTAGCATTTTCCTAATTTTTTAAAAAGATTTACTTATGCATACATGAGCTGGGGTACAGGCCAGAGTCACGGGAGGTGAGAGGATTCACCAGACAGAGTGGGGAACAGAACAGGCAGATTGACTAAAGTACACTGCTGAGGGGAGCAGCGGGCAAGGCAGGAGAGATCTGCTGCACCATGTGCGTCCCCTCCCTGGCAGGGGATAAAACCCCTGCTGCTGTGCCACAATGCTACACAGTGAGGTGCTCTCAACCCACTGAGTCACCAGGGAGGCCCCCTAATTTTTTCTTTAAAGATTTATTTATGCATACAAGAGCTGGGGTACAGGTCAGAGATGGGGGGGTGAGAGGACCCACTAGAGAGAGAGTGGGGAACGGAACATGCAGATTGAAATACATTGCTGAAGGGAGCAACGGGCGAGGCAGGAGAGGTCTGCTGCACCATGTGGGTCAGCTTCCTGGCCAGGGATCAAACTCAACCCATGTTGCTGTGGCTGCGGATGCTTCATAGTACGGTGCTCAACCCCTTGCACCACCAGGAAGGCCCCATTTTCCTAATTAATGATGATATTGAACATATTGTTATGTGCTTACTTTCACCACATGTAGAATGTGTTGAAATCATTTGTCCCTTTTTTTAATTGAATTTTCTTATTGAGATTTATTTTGTATATGCATGTATACCATTGGTTTATAAACTATGTGTTTTCACTAGTATAGCTTCATAACCTTGGTAGGTGTTCATACCACACTGCACCCACCACCAAAGTTCTGTATATTGCCATTCATCTTCTCAAATTGTGACTCTGACACCACTCCCCCATCCATTCCTCCACCCTCCTTCCCCTTCTCCTCTGGTAACCACCATTTTGTTGCCAGTGTCTGAATTATTTTTGTGGAGTTTTGTTAGTTCATTTGCTTTGTTTATCTTACAAATATGAGTGAAACTGTTTGGTCATTGCTTTTCTCTTTCTGACTTAAGTCATGTTCAAGTTCCAACCATGTTGCTGCAAATTATTACTGAATTTTGAGAGTTCTTTCTAAAGTCTGGATACGAGCTCATTTTCATACAATGTGATTTGCATGCATTTTCTTTCAGAATGTGGCTTGTCTTTCATCATGTTAACAGTGTCTTGCAAAGAGAAACTAGTAATCTCGATGAAGATTTATTACTCTTGTTTTTTATAGATCATGTATTTTATGTTGTATCCAAGTAATCTTTGCTTATGTCAAGGCCACAGAAATTTTTCCCAGTTTTCGCATAAAGTTTTATGATTTTACTTTCAACCTTTAGGTCTGTGTTCCATTTTGAGTTAATATTTATGTATGGTATGGGTATTCAATCATTCTAGTTCCATTTGTTGAATTGTTTTTCTATCTTTGTGGAAAACCAACAGACTGTAGATAGAGAGTTCTATTTCTGAACTTTTGATTTTATTTCATTGAACTATTTGTCTTCATGCCACTACTAGTCTTAATATTTGTAGTGTTATAACAAATCTTTAAGTCAGGTGATATATAGCTTCCAGTATTGCTATTTGTTGACGTTGTTTTGGCTGTTCTAACTCCTTTGTATTCCCATATAATTTTATATCATTTTATCAATTTCTACCCAAAAAATGCTGTGATTTTGGTTGAATGTTCTGTTAATCAGAATTCATGTTAGCATTGTTAAATCCACCAATTTACACAGGTAGTATGTATCTCCATTTGTCGTCTTTGCATATAATTTGATAATTTCTCTCATCATTTTCTGATATTACAGATGAAGTTAGTTTTTTTTTTTTAAAGATTTATTTATGCATACAAGAATGGGGTATAGGGCAGAGTCTCGGGAGGTGAGAGGATTCACCAGAGACAGAGGGGGAAGCAGAACAAGCAGATCAACTGAAATACACTGCTGAGGGGAGCAGTGGGGGAGACAGGAGAGGTCTGCTGTTCCACATGGGTCCCCTTCCTGCCTGGGGATGGAACTGCGCGCTGCTGTGCGGTGGATGCTTCACAGTGTGGTGCTCAACCCGCTGCGCCACCAGGGAGGCCCTGAAATTAATTTTTTTAACTTTAGTTTCTGGTGGTTGAACAGTTGTATAGAAATAATTGATTTCTTTTTTTTTTAAGATTTATTTATTTATGCATACAAGAGCTGGGGTACAGGCCAGAGTCGTGGGAGGTGAGAGGATTCACCAGACAGTGGGCAACAGAACAGGCAGACTGACCCAAACACACTGCTGAGGGGAGCAGCGGGCGAGGCAGGAGAGGTCTGCCACGTCATGTGGGTCCCCTCCCTGACCGGCGGCAGGGACCGAACTCGTGCTGCGGTGGCAGCGGTTTGCTTCATAGTGCATTGCTTAACCCACTGCGCCACCAGGGAGGCCCAATAATTGATTTCTAAGTGTTGATCTTATATCTTGTAAGTGTTCCATAGTTTTTATTTTGATTCAGTAGTTTTAGTCATCTTTGTTTTAATTTCATTTTCAGATTAAGCATAATATCCAAGTTCATTATTGGTTTAGATTTGAAGAAATATGTGAGGTTACAGAACTTAACAATTTATGAATACCTTGGATGAAATGATGTGTGATGTACACCATATTCTGTCTTCATATTTCTATTAATGAAATACTAATACACATTGTAATATGGAACCTTGAAATTTCAAGCTATTATTTAAACAATTGAATTTATAGGCAGTAATTGGTTCTGAGGGAAAAATTGTTTCTATGCCTGTGATTTCAAGAGTTTGTTCTCAAGTTGCATATTTTAGAGAATCAGCATATTTTAAAGAATCATGGCAATGGTTTTGGAGGATGAAGGAGAAAATATGGAAAGGACTTGGCATTTAGACTTGAGAACTTTACATAGATTATGGTGCAGCTTACCGAGATGAGGAAAACCTAGAAAGCAATGGCTTTGGAGTTATCAGTTCAAGTTGAACATGTTAGTATTTTGGATCATTATTTGTTGGCTGTATTAGTGCTTATTTTTATTTGGAGGTTTGTAAGTGAAGAGATAAATATATCTTGGAGATGCTAAAAACAGGTCTGAGGTCACAGGGACCTCTGACTCCGAAGGCAATGTTGTTCTCCCTTGGTTTATTTTATTCTCAAGGAAGGAAAACATGCTTAACTTTGATATTAATACATGTGCCCTGTGAACTATTTTAAATATATAGCAGAATTTGCAAGCTTAGATGCCGACAGTGTCCACACAGGTAACGGAGCTGAGTTATAATAGACAGTGGTATCATATATAGAGAACTGCAAAGGCCCATGATCCATCTGAAGGATCACTTTCTGCTCAGCTCCACTAGAATGTACCATGTGGAATGTGAGCCCAGAAGACTTGATTTTTTTTTTCTCCAAGAAGGGTTATAAATCTTGACATTGTTGCGTCTACTGATTAATAAATGTAGGCAGCTACCCTTTAACACATTTTGTAAGGCGTACTTGTGTAGGTGTGTGTGGGTGGGTGTGCATGCGTGCAAGTGAGAGAGATTGATTCTGTCCAGTGGGCAAACCTGGGGTAAGACTTGCACCTGGCATACTTACTTACAGATACTACAGTAAATTTATAAGAAAAGAGTGGTCCTTGTAATAATATATTATAACTTTTTAAATGCAGGTTGCTTAGTTTGAACTTGGTGCTTAGTGAATCTGGTATTTAAATTTTCATATGGACCAGTTAATTGCAAATGGGGAGAGGAGAAGAAAAAATTGTTCTGTGCATTTTTTTTGCTCCCTAACTGAGTGTTGTCATTTGCAGATTGGGGCAGCTGTAGATTTTTGAGTGAAACCTTGAACCCAAATGAGAGGAAATCTTCAGGGAACACTTTGTGCTGACGGTGAGTCTACAGTCATCTTCCATGTGTATACTGTGAAATGTTCTCAACTCAGATATTTGAATGGGTGGCTCTTTTGACAAGGAGTGGTGAGTCTGTTTCCACTGTCAGTTAACCTAATTCCTTCCCATAAAAAGAGAACTACGTTCTTGGCTTTTACTGACTATTGAATAATAAGTTACAGGGGATGACAGCAGACCAATTTAAGAGAAACCTTTATGCCTAACAGCATGTTTAATGTATGATTACAGTTTGAGCTTTTTCTTCAGTTAGGTACATCCCTTCTTTGCCATTCATTCCTTTTTCTCTTACATCCCCATTTCTATTTTTTTTAAAGATTTATTTTTATTTATTTTTTAAGATTTTATTTATGCATACACAAGCTGGGGTACAGGCCAGAGTTGCGGGAGGTGAGAGAATTCACCAGACACAGAGTGGGGAGCAGAACAGGCAGATTGACTGAAACACACTGCCGAGGGCAGCAGTGGGCGAGGCAGGAGAGGTCTGCTATGCCATGTGGGTCCCCTTCCTGGCCGGAGGCAGGGATTGAACTCATGCTGCTGTGGCTGTGGTTTGCTTCATAGTGTGTTGCTTAACCCACTGCGCCACCAGGGAGGCCCCTATTTTTATTTATTATTGATTATTTATGCATACCAGAGGTGTGGGAGGTGAGAAGAGTTACCAGAGACAGAGTGGGGAGCAGAACAAGCGGATCCCCTGAAATACACTGCTTAGGGGAGCAGTAGATGAGATAGGAGAGGTCTGCCACACCTTGTGGTTTAGCTCCCTCACTGAAATTGAACTCAGGTCCTTGTGGTGATACTCTAAACCCTTAGGCCACAAGGGAGCCTCTCCTAGAATCAAGTTTATGTAGAGTCTGGAACTGCTGTAGCCATTCTGCTACTAAAGGAGAGCAGCAGCGAAAGAAGTGCAGAGGTAGACTTGCAGGCCCATTTCCCAGCCCACCCTACCTGTGGCTTCCTTGTTATGTAAAATAATACATTTCCTTGTTACTGCCTAAGCAATTTTGCCTCTAGATTGTCTGTTGCTGCAGATATCATCCTGATTCAATTTGATTTTTTCCATTTTCTAATTATCCACTTTTACCATCTCATGCTATAATATTAAAATTATTAGTGCATATTTACTGATTAGAATGATTTGAACAGTAAAATATTTGAACAGCCAGTTCACAGAATCAAATGAGCTTGAATTTACATCCTTTTCTTTAACCACATTTACTCCCTCTAGGATCATGAATGAAATTTGGGTGGATTTAAGATGACTGGTTCATAACACATTTTCAAGTGGTGTGTTCTATTCCAAAAAATGTTTCTTTTGGCTTTTTTTTTTTGTTTTGCTTAACAACTTTCTAATAAATTTCACTTTCATTATTATGAAAGTAGAGTAATGTACTTTGTATTTTCTGTGCTAGTGATGGGAATACAGAATATGGATAGTGAGAAACATAATTCAGGAATAATAGTATTTGGTTTTGGGATGCACTTTAATAAAAAGATTCCCTAAAATATGTTCTTAGAACCTTGTTGTATGTTGGGTTGTGTCTAGGGAGGGGTCTTGAGTCATAGGACAATTCTATTTTACAGCACTGAGACAAAGTCTTGAAAAATTTAGATAAGAAATTATTTTTGTTCCTGAAAGTTATGGCATTGCTTTCAGTTAAGAAAGTAAATCACAGATCTTTATTGTTAATCTCTTAATAACTTTATGAATCCTTCAAAAAGTGACTTCATTTCGGGGAAGAATTGACTTCTAGTTTCTTGATGGTTTGATTAATATCTAGGAAAGTAATGTGTTGGGTTTTTAAAAAAGATTTATTTATGTACAAGAACTGGGATACAGGCCAGAGGTGTTGGGGGGGAGTTAGGAGTAAGAGGATTCACCAGAGACAGAGTGGGGAACAAAACAGGCAGACTGACTGAAATACACTGCTGAGGGGAGCAGCGGGGCGAGGCAGGAGAGGTCTGCTACGCCATGTGGGTCCCCTCCCTGGCCCGGAATCGAACTTGTGATGCAATGGCTGCGGATGCTTCATGGTGCAATGCTTATTAACACCTTGTGTCTCCAGGGAGGCCCCTGGGGAAGTATAATCTTTTAAGATGATAGGGAAGGTTGTATGATGTGGTTGACTCATCATTTGAAATACAATAATACCATTATTTAGTATAATAAGTTTAAATCCTTAATGTGCTTTATTTCATAATAAGAAGAATTTGTAGGAATGGAACATGTGTCTTATTCTAAAGCAGTCATGGCAGGCATGTGAGGTAAACCAGATCACAGCGATGTTAAGATCTCTGCTAGGAAGGCATTTATTTTCTGATTTTCAACCTTGAAACATTGTCAGTAAGCTCCTGGCACCTATTTCTGACCATAACAGGGAAAGCCAGTTGAATAAGAAGCCAACACTGAAGGAATAGAGCTGAACAAACCACATCCTGGCTACCTTAGTTGAACAGCTGGATCAAGTCTTCCCTAAAGATAGTATACCTCTAGAATTGCAGTTACATGAACCAGTGCATTCCTGTTTTAATCCAGTTGGTTTTGGATTTTATGTTATACATGTATGAAAACATCCTAACGGATCCATCCTTGTCATCACCTTACTAAAACTTGAAATGTGAATTAGGCTAGTAGGTCTGTTGATTTAGGTGGCAGTTCACTCATTGACTTATTCAAGAATTCAAGTATTAAGTATAAGAATTAAAGTGGTAAACAAACTCATTCTATGTCATTCCTAATGGAGTTTCTTATTAACTGAAAGAGGCAGACATTTATGTAAATAATCCTGTTGATGACTAGGTTCTCACTAATTGATGTTAGGATTCTATAAGAAAAGGAGTACCTATCTATAAAGATTGGCTCTTTTGTGGAGACTCCTATTGAATCCTTGGCCACTCTAAAACTGTAAAGCAGACAATTGGAAGGAACTTGGAATCTGACTTAAAAGAAAAATAGTGTAGGTTATTACTGATTTTTTTCTAAGAAGGTATAGGACTGTAATCCCTTATTCAAAATCTTGGTGCTGTATGTTTCAATATTTTAAAATTCTTTGGATTTTAGAAAGGTTGATATGGTACTTGTGTATTTAGTGTAATGTCTGTTTATTTAAGGAAGGAACAAATGGCTTTCTGTTAATAAAAGTACAAATAATAGTGGTTTGCATTAGTTAAACCACTGGATACAGGCCTCTGTACTTTCCAACATTATTTTAACTGTTGAATAAATTATGTTCATTTTTGCACTTGAGAAGTTTTGCAGACATTAGGTGACTATATCAAGGTTGACACAACTGTGAAATACTGAGTTAAGATTCTAACCCATTATCTCTTTGACCTTGACATCTCTAGCATTAATCAGTGCCTTACTGCCTCTTCAGTATGCTGTACTGCTTAAATTCATCTGATTGTTGTTAACATTAGGAAGATTACTACTCTTTGTTAAATTTTAATTAACTCATTTTACTATACTATTTTTTCCCTAAAGATTTTATTTATGCATACAAAAACTGGGGTACAGGCCAGAGGGGTGTGTGTGTGGGGGAGTGAGATGATTCACTAGAGACAAAGTAAGGGGAATAGAACAGGCAGATCGACTGAAATACACTGCTGAGGGAAGCCGCAGGTGAGGCAAGAGAGGTCTGCTGTGCCTTGTGGGTCACCTTCCTGGCCAGGGATCTAACTGCAGATGCTTCATATGGGGTGCTTAATCCCTTATGCCACCAGGGATGCCCTATAATAACTGTTTCTGATAAGTTTACAATTGATTCACTTAGTTTTCCAGGAATATGGTCCTTATATAATTTAATATGTTTGCTTTACCTTTCTAGATTTCTTATCTCCTGTTGTTTCATTTTACCAGGTGACTTGGTTAGGACTTGTAGAACATTCTTACTACAGTGACTATCTTGTCTTCATTAATTTAATGCACCTAATGTTTCACTAAATGCTGACATTGATTGGGATGTTTATGTTTCACTACTGAGCGAAGTCAGGCTTTTAGCATTCTTTATAAGCAAAATGTAAGAGGGAAATCTTACTTCTGTTTAAGAATTTTAAGCAACACTATTTCAACATCTATGTATGTTAGATTTTATTTTTATTTTTAAAATTTTAATTATATTTTACATCATTATTCATTTTTTTCCCCACAATGTTTGCTTTCTTTTCTCAGGTGTAGTCCCCATAGAATTTCTACCGCCTGTTCACTCATGCACCATCACCATAGTCCTTGTGCTCTTTCCTCTCTCATTTGATCCATCTCCCTCCTCCCCACCCTGTAGAATGTCTCTGATTTATAGTTGTATGTTTATTTTTGTTTTGCTTTGTTTTTATTATTTTTTCCCCAATGCTGTATTTGTTTCCCCTACATTCCTCCTATAAGTGAAGCCATCTGATATTTTTCTTTTTCCTTCTGACTTATTTCACTGAGCATAATCTCTTCCAGCTCCATCAATGTTGGTACGATTGGCCTTGGTTTATCTTTTTTGATTGCTGAATAAATATTCCATTTATACACACACACATCTATATACCCATATATACACACATACATATATACATCTTCTTGATCCAGTCATCTGTTTTTGGGCGTTTGGTTTGTTTCCCAGTCTTACCTTATATAGGCTAGATTTTTAAAGTGTTAATTATGTCATGTCCTGATTACTACAAACTAAAAATTGTTCAACTCAATGTATTTATTTTCAAATGATGGGTATTTTAAACAGGTTGAGAGTGGAAGGTGCTGAAGGACCTTTGCAAGCCCCATATAATTTTTTTCAGACCCAGCCTCTCTTGATCCTGTGTTATCAACCTCCAGTAAATCACTAATTTTAAGTCCTTGTAAGGAATGGAATTCAGAACCACTTACTTCAATTGCAGTTCTCTTACCTGACAGCCATAGAAAGTCATTTGAAGAGCAGTTTCTACCTCATTGGAAAATTTTATTGGCCTTCCTAGTAAGGACAAATATCTATTGTGTAACATGAAGGCTATTTTCACCCTTCTGCATCCAGTCCTGCTGTGTGAATAACACTCTTAGTCCTTATCCACCACAGTTGGACATGCATCTAAAAATATAGGTCACCTATAGCAAGAGCACCTGAGACATAAAAAAGTGATAGATACATTCAGTATCATAATATCTAAAAATTGTTCTCTTTCAATCTATAATATAGTGTGATTGGAATAAAAATATCAGCAGATTAAAAAAATGTATTAGAACTTACTGGATCTAAAATTTACCCTGAAAAATCTGAAAGTCTGAAAAGATGTTAAAGATACTAAAAATTATTCTAAAAGTATAATAATGAAAATACTGTGATTTTGGAATATGACAGCTCAATACAGAATACAAGTAGTCCCTACTCACATGAAAATTTTAAAAAAGATAAAGGTATAGCTCTGTGGATAAAAGGATTTTTAGAACTGCCTGGGTAGTCAGTCATTCCTCTCTCTTCCACCTCCCTAACTGCCCCCCCCCCCCAAAAAAAAACACAACAAACCAACAACTAGATCTTTCAAGGAAGAAAACAGATCTTTTCCTATTACATTACTGGAGTTAGAGAAATTTAAGAAAACATTGGAAATATACTCTAATGTATTGCTAGTGGAAATATAATTTGATATATTCTCTTAGAAGGAGATTTGGAAACTATGTCAAAATTTAAAATGCCTGCCTAAAATTGAAATGTGTGAGGTCTTTTAATCTGTCCTTTTCATTTGTTTGGACTTAATCTGTAGCATAAATCCTATAGTCTTGTAGGTTTGGGGTTTATTTCTTCATTATATTCCACATGTATGAATATGGAAGATAATTCATCGCAGACTGTAGTAGTATAAGATTAGAAACAGTTCAGCTTTCCATCTGTTGGAGGCTAGTTATTACTCATGGTAAAATATAGCCTTTAACATGAAGGGATGGAGGTTTTTTTTTTTCTTCAAATTATTGATATTGTCTTATTGCCAGAACAAAGTGCAAAGTGGAAAAGTAAAGTACCAAATGATGTATTTAGCCACCTAAAAATAAAAAATGCATATACTTATATTTTTGTAAATTCATATGCTATCTCTGAAAGGCTACACAGGAAGTTAATATTAGTAACTATATCTGGGGAGGAAAATAGGGTGGTCAGGGATAATGGTGGGAAGATTTGTTTGTCATCATTTTATACCATGATAATTTATACCTGTCTGATAACTTTTCTCCCTTACATTAATATGTGGTATTTAGTTTTTAAAAAATCAGATTTGTCCTAATTTTTATCTTTATCAACATCAGAATCTCTAAGGATGAGACTACCTCTACATTAAGCGATTTTTATTTATTTTATTATTTTTTTAAAGATTTATTTATGCATACAAGAGCTGGGGTACAGGCCAGAGGTGTGGGGGGTGAGAGGATTCACCAGAGACAGAGCGGGGAGCAGAACAGGCAGACTGACTAAAACACACTGCTGAGGGCAGCAGCGGGCAAGGCAAGAGAGGTCCGCTGTGCCATGTGAGCCCACTCCCTGGCCAGCTGCCGGGATCAAACTCATGCTGCAGTGGCCACGGTTTGCTTCATAGTGCGCTGCTTAACCCACTGCGCCACCAGGGAGGCCCACATTAAGCGATTTTTAAATGTACAGTTCAGTAGTGTTGCTTACATTCATGTTGTAAACCAAATCTCCATAACTTTTTCATTCCACAAAACTACATCTAAAAGAACCCCCTTTCCTTCTCTCTCAACCACCATTCTTAGTTTTTATGAATTTGACACTCACTTCATGTAAATGTAGTCATACAGTATTTGTCTTTTTGTGACTGGCTTATTTCACTCAGTATGAAGTCCTAGAGGTTCATCCATGTTGTAGCTTGTGATGGAATTTCTACCTTTTAAATATTAGATGATACTTCATTGTATATATGTCATGTTTTCTTTATTTAATGGCGTATGGCATTTGGCTGCTTCTACATCTTTTTTTTTTTTTTTTAAAGATTTATTTATTCATGCACACAAGCACTGGGGTACAGGCCAGAGGCGTGGGGGTGGGGTGAGAGGATTCACCACAGAGAGCAGGGAGCAGAACAGGCAGACCAACAGAAGTACACTGCTGAGGGGAGCAGTGGGCACAGCAGGAGAGGTCTGCCGCGCCATGTGGGTCCCCACCCCTGGCCGGCAGCAGGGATCGAACTCGTGCTGCAGTGGCTGCGGTTTGCTTCACAGTGCATTGCTTAACCCACTGCGCCACCAGGGAGGCCCTGCTTCTACATCTTGGCTATTCTGAATAATGCTGCTATGAACATGGGCGTGCAAATATTCTGCACGACCCTAACTTTAGTTCTATTGAATAAGCAGATGTGGGATTGCTGAGTTATATGGCAGCATTATTATTTCTAATTTTTGCAGGGCCTCCATATTGTTGTCCATAATGGTTACACTTTTTTTTTTTTTAACAGTCTCAGTAGTTGTGCTTAAGGGTTCCAATTTCTTCACATCCCGCTAATCTTCATTGTCTTATTTTTTAAATATATATGAAATGATCCCAATCTACATTTTGTAAGCAAGAACTTATACATGCTATATTTTTTTGCTTTCTCAGTGTGCTTTGTTGCTGTAACTTGAGGTATATACAATATAATCAGGTCCTCAAGGAACAGTACCTTTCACTCTTTATTTTCCTATTTAACCATGAATGGATCATCAGGGAATGAGCTAGATTATGTGTGACCCTAATGAACTTTGTTACCTTTAATTCTTTTCTCTAATGTACTTAAAATTCTAAGGTTCAACATGTAGCAAGAAATCTACGATGTTATCAGCATTAAAAAAATTAATAAACTGACAGGTACATTATTTTTACTTTGGAATAGAATATTGACCTGTTTACTTTTAATTGAAAACAGTTTTACCTTCATAGTCATGATAGTTTTATGTTAACTTTGTTCAAAATGAATTCAGTTGTTGTCTTTTAAGAGCAAGGTCAAGCAAGGATTAAGGATTTTATTCAGAAAACTAAGTATAAGTTGTCCTTAGTTTTTCTCCTTTTCCAAGAACATTTTAAGGCTATGAGCATTTTACAACAAAGTTAATAGGTATAATTTTACCTTTAGAGTAAATCACTTGCAGTTTTGTTTCCCTGTCTTGATGTTTCTGAAATTAAGATTACATAATTACCTGTTTCTTGTATTTATTTGTTAGAATCATATATAGAAATAATTATTTAGAAGAAGTATTACATCATTGTATGAGTATCCAGCTATAACCTTTGAGTATATCGTAAGTATTAGACGTCACTTTAAATTTTTTTTTTACCAGATTCAAAGATTCATTATGGTAGTTTTCTCCTTTATGACTTTTATTTGGATGTTTAAGACTGAGCTGCTGCATTACTCTGTATGGTGTGCTGTGTGTGAGTTGGTAGACAAGGGTGCTAGTGGTGGAATGACTTAGAAAGGGTGGGGATTTAGTCCTCACTGTGAGTTTTGAGAAAAGATAATGAAATCCTTTATATCCCTTTCCATAGATGACCTGCATTTCAAAGACTTACATTTTAATAAGAATTGGTTGTGCAGCTGCAACCCTGGCAACAACTCCTCTGAGAAAAGAATTGGGGCAGCATTCCAGAAATTGAGGCCTGCAGTGGTCTCATGTGGAGCTGAGCTAATGAAAATGATAAAAATATAAAGCACCAGTAGAAATAAGACCAATACTTTCTTTGGCATAATAGATGTTAAAATTTTCCACATCACATTTTATTATTCACAAAATCCAAAAGCTGTCATAAGTTGCTCACTCAATAAGACTAGCTACATTATATTCTCCTTTGGTATAAAAATACTCTGTGTACTCTTGGAAGCTAATATTTCTGTGAGTTATATCTAAAATGTGATTGTTGTTGGCCCGTTCTTAACAAAGTCTAGACTTTTTCAAAACAAGCTATCTTTGTTAGATTTTTTTTTTTTAAAGATTTCTTTATTTATGCATACAAGAGCTGGGGTACAAGCCAGAGTCGCAGGAGGTGAGAGGAATCACCAGACAGAGCGGGGAGCAGAACAGACAGACAGACAGAAACACACTGCCGAGGGATGCAGTGGGTGAGGCAGGAGAGGTCTGCCTCACCATGTGGGTCCCCTCCCTGGACGGCAGCAGGGGTTGAACTCATGCTGCAGTGGCTGCGGTTTGCTTCATAGTGCATTGCTTAACCCACTGTGCCACCAGGGAGGCCCCCTTTGTTAGATTTTTATTTTTTTTTAATTTTTTTTAAAGATTTATTTATTTATGCACACAAGCACTGGGGTACAGGCCAGAGGTGTAGGGGGTGAGAGGATTCACCACAGAGAGCAGGGAGCAGAACAGGCAGATCAACAGAAGTACACTGCTGAGGGGAAGCAGCGGGCACAGCAGGAGAGGTCTGCCTCACCATGTGGGTCCCCTCCCTGGCCGGCTGCAGGGATTGAACTCCTGCTGCAGTGACTGCGGTTTGCTTCATAGTGCGTTGCTTAACCCACTGCGCCACCAGGGAGGCCCCCTTTGTTAGATTTTTAAAGCAAGTTTTCAAATTTCAATAATTAAAAAATCAAATTCTCATTTTTTGGTAGATTTTTCAAGGTTTACTGGTTTATAAATGCCCTCAAATAATAAAACTAGTTGAGCATGTTCTCTGAAATCAACTCTGTGACAGTGGCTAATCATTAAACCATAATTATTGCTTAGTTGTTACTTGCGTTTGAGGTTTTCATGAGGAATATTGCAGTAAAATATTACAGTGAATATAGGTGTTTGACTTTTTTCTGAATTATTAGAATTACTTTTGGATTTCCAGAAGTGATTCTAATGTATTATGTGTAAGTTTTTTTATTTTCTAAAAATAATTGCCAATTTGCACAGCATTCTAAAACTTTCTAGGCCTGGACAAGCCTTTTGTTTTCTTCTTGTATCTTGGTTCTTTGCGCTCTTTAAATTTTTACTTTTTAATTTTGGAAAAAATTCTCACTTCTTGAAATGTCATTTTTTTCTTGAGCTGTTTTCTTCTTTTTCTCTTCAGAATCCTGTTATTTGAATTTCTGCTTTTCATACTCATTGTTTCTATTTGATTCTTTTTCATGGCTCCTTGATTGTCACTTCAGAGTACTGATGTCTTCCTGTGGTTCCTAGGAATATTCTTTGATCTGTAGTCCAGTAATTCTGCTTCAGATGGTGTAACTTGTGTAGTATGTTGTCTCGTTTATAAGTATTTTTGTGCTCCAGATTGACTCTTTATTTTGGTTAATGAGCTGGTGATTACTTTGGAGGGGGCTATTAGGTACTTATGGGAGTGGCCAAACAGCCAGATCCTAGTAGTGTCCGGCCAGATGAGTTTAAGAGGGGAGGGCTTGAGATACAGGTCAGGTCAGATCCAAATGGCTGCTACTACATCAGGCAACATCTGATTAAGGTTTGTTTTTTAAAGTCTTAGAAATGAGTAGTGCTTACATTTAGAGGGAGTTTCCTTAGATTGTAACTCGCCACCTGCTCCATAGTAGCTTTTTTGAAGATGTCAGCAGGGTAAGCTGGTCAGCCTGTACCTGTTGTCATGAACTCGAGGGCTTTATGCTGATGTTATCTTACTGATAAAGACATCTAGGCTGTGTCTGCTGATTTCTTTGGTTTAGAGGGAAAAGCAAGGGCAGAATCTTAAAAAGCTTTTAGTTAATTAAATCTGTCTTTTAACTTCTGCCTTGCAGCCCTATGATCCTGGCTGTAGGTCACTGCCTTCCTCAAATTTAGTGAAGTCTTCTTTATCCTCACCAGTTTTTCTTTTTTATTGCTCTTAATAGTTACACAAAGATTTCCTTTAGAACACAAGAAAAATTTGAATTGAAACTGTGTATACATACAAAAGTATATGCAAACCATTTGAAAATAAGCATGTAAGGGTTCCAGTTAAATTGCTATTTAACAAACTGTTTCAAACTCTCTACCCTATTGACTTAACAGCTTTTTAAATTATATTTCTTGATTTTGAGGGTCAGGAATTTCAGTGAATCTTGGCAAGTCTTACATGGGATGCCAGCAGCAAAGGTCATTCAGTGGTATTCAGGGAGGCGATGGGACATCCTGGCTGATGGTAGGCAGCTTTCATTACTTGTCTGGTACTCTGGCTATGAAGCTGGAGGGCTGGGCTCAGCTAGGACAGGTAACCAATGTGTTTCTGCATGGACTCTTCCATGAGTAGTTAGATTTTCAGCAGAATATACAAAGCTTTATATGGCCTTCTCAGTTCCAAAACATTACCCAGCTCTCTTTCTGTTGATTAGAAAAGCCACTAAGTTTGCGTCATGTCAACATGTATCTCATCTGGAGGAATAACCAAGAATTTGTAGCCATCTTTTCTATATGCATGAGGTTATTAGAATTTTGTGCTCCCAATTGTTGCTTTTAATAGAATGTCGTTTGAGGCTTGATTCAAGGAATGAATCTAAAGGGACTTCCCATCCTGAAAGGGACTCTCTGGAACAAAGGGAAGACCTGTACATTTTTGGTAAAAGCTCTTTACAGCAGTGTTTGTCAGTTGGGGAACCCACTCTCCCCAGAAGCAACTAACAGTGATGTTTTTCATTGTTGCAACTGGTGGGGAGTGATGCTGCTAGTAGCTACTGGATAGAGACTATAGTATTAAATAACCTACAGTGCACAGCACAGCCTGCTAGTCACCCACTTTCTCCGCAAAAGAATTATCTGTCTCAAAAGGTCAGCAGTCAGAGGTAGAGAAACCTTGTGTTATAGTAATCCTGCAGAATTGCTGTCATCTTCATAAGAGAAAACTTCAATTCAGAGAGGTTATAGACAAATGCCACTTAGCTCGTAAGTGGTAGAGCAATTTTTAAAAGAAATTTTTATTGAGGTAGCATTGGTTTATAACATTATGGAAGTTTCAGGTATATAGGATTATAATTCAACATCGGTACACACTACATCGTGACTACCACCTTGTATCTGTCCAACTCCATATAGTTGACCTTCTTTACCTCTTTTACCCACCTCACACCTTTCTTCCCCTCTGGTGACTACCAATAGGTTCTCTGTATCTAACATTACTACTTTATGTTGAAATCATACCTCTTTGTCTTTCTCCTTTTAACTTGTTTTACTTAGGATAATACCCTCAAGGTCCATTGTTGCAAATGGCAACATAGTTACTTGTAGCTGAGTCTTCAGAGTGTGTGTGTATATCTGTGTGTATAGAGATGTATCTCCTTTTCTTTATCTAGTCATCTGTTGTTAAATACTTAGACCATTTCCATATCTTGGCTATTGTCAGTAATGTTGCAGTGAACATAGGAGTGTGTATATCTATTTAAATTGGGGGGGAGGGGTTATAATCTTTAGAATACAGAAGTATTCAGAAGTAGAATCATATGGTAGTTCTTTGATATTTTGAGGAATCTCAATACTGTTTTCCCTTGACTGTACCCATTTACACTGTACCCGTACACTAGCAGTCTTAAGTCTTAAGTATAATCCAATGCAGATGTAAGCAATAATTGAAAAAAAGGTAATTTGTGAGTTTGACTTCTCTGAAGCTACATTTAAGTTGTATCATGTTTAGAAATGGTCATCCATTTGTCAGAGGTATTGTCATTGCTCATTTTTAACTTACCAGTGATGAGAAATAAGTAAAATATGATGTATGCAGCTCCCTGTGCTCATCGCTTCCATCTCCACTTGTAATCCTCAAAGAAGGCTTTTTCCCTAGCTATTATTAGTGTCTTTTACAAGAAGTCTTTGAGTCATTTTGAACAGAGAACAGTGTATCAGGTGCTAGACACTTTGCAGAAGATGAACGTTGCTTAAAATGAGAGAAAATCCATAGCAATATGCATCATCTCTTAGAATTCTAATTTTTGTGGCAGTTTTGAGGGGAAGTTTAAAATAAGAGGGACCTCCCTGGTGGCTTAGCTGGCTGAACGCTGTACTGTGAAGCGTCCCGGCACAGCAGCATGAGTTAGATCCCCAGCCAGGGAGGGGACCCACATGGCGCAGCAGATCTCTCCTACCTCTCCTGCTGCTCCCCTCAGCAGTGTATTTCAGTCAGTCTGCCTCGTTCTGCTCCCCTCTCTGTCTCTGGTGAATCCTCTCTCCTCCTGCACCTCTGGCCTGTACCCCAGCTCTTGTCTGCATAAACAGATCTTTAAAAAAAAATAAATAAAATAACTAAGTTCTTTAAAGAGCATGATAAAAAGTATGTTGTAAAAAAAAGTTTTCTAGCCTAAAAATTCATTAGCAACTTAAAATACGTCATTTATTTTGAGAAAAGAAGTTAACATAAAACGTGATAAGGTAGTCATTGCAAAGCAAGTAGGAATCCAATATAAATTACACTGAATATTTTCCTTTCTAGAGATGAATCTGAAGCACAGTGTCAAAGCTTGTGATTTCTTTTTACCTTGTTCCAAACTCAGATAAATGACTGAAGTTTGTCTTCAACTGACTTTCATATCCCTAAGGGGTTGGTACAATTCCTGTCCTTGTCCAGGAAGCATGAGTTATACAGACCTCATTTTTGAAGCCTTTTCATGACCTCCCCTCATCCTTGCATTTGCAAAGTGGACTTGACAACTAAGTCAGACAGCAACTAGGCATTTAACAAACATTCCCTTTTAAAAACTTTAATTCTCCAATCCCCATGAATGTTTATTTTTAAAAAATTATATTTTTATTTATGCATATAAGAGGTGTAGGCCAGTGGTGTGGGAGTAAAGGGATTCACCAGAGACAGAGTGGGGAGCAGAACAAGTGGATCTACTGACATACACTGCTGAAGGGAGCAGCAGGTGAGACTGGAGAGGTCTGCTACACCACGTGGGTCAGCTTCCTAGCCAAAGATCAAACTCTTGCTGGGGCTACTGCTGGTGTCATAGTGCTGAGACTTAATCCCTTGCGCCACCAGGGATGCCCCCAAGAACTTTTATACCTGGAAGAGAAAATGTGAAAAAAAGCAGCCTATGTGAATCTGTTTTATTTTGTCTTTAGTAACTGATACATGGACTGAGTTAGAATCGCATATTCTGCTGTCTATTGAAACTTCCTTATATTTTTAATCTCACTGTATTCTATAGACATAAATTTATTTTTTTCATTTTTTAAAATACAATTTTTGGACAGTATTTGATTTCTCACTTGGTGTGGTCACAATAGTTTTCCCACCACCAAAGCACCCACATTCCATCACCGTATTTCCTCATACTCTTCCCCCAACCTCTTGTCACTCCTCCCCACTCTTAACCTCTCCTTCCCCTCAAAGATGCCCCCAATTTATGATCAGCTCTCAAAGTTTGTCTCTGTATGGCACTTTGATTTTTCTATATTTCACATATATAAGTAAAACAGTCTGATACTTAGCTTTTTTCATTCTGACTTATTTTCACTTACCATAATCTTTTCCAGCTCGTTCCTTTTTACTATAAATGGCATGAATTCTTTTTTGACAGCTGAGCAGTATGCATACATCATATCATCTGTTTGGGGGCATTGTTTCTGTATCTTGGCTATCATAGATAGTGCTGCAATAAAATAAAGATGTACAGGTTTCCTTCCACACAGCTTTCCATAGAGGCTGGACTAGTTTACATTCTCATCAGCAATGTAAGGGGGTTCCTTTTTCTCCACGTCCTCTCCAGCACTTAATATTTAAATTACATTTAATTTAAATTTGCTTTTGAGGAAAATGTGCCATTGCTATATGAGGAATTAATGTAACTGGCTTAAATAAGGTTGTTGGGTTTTGTTTTGTTTTTGTTTTTTTGGTTGTTGTTGTAGCTTGTTGACCTTGCTTTTACCTTCCCTTTTAAATATAGTAAGAAACAGACTCATGAATTTTTTATGTGTGTTACTCTAGTTAGGAAGACTGACTAGAAAAATCTTTGTCTAGCTGCCATTTTAGGTAGCTTAGCTTAGGTCTCTGCCGGGTTACAGGAAAACAAAAGAAAAGGGTACAGTGATGATGATGATAACAGAAATGTGGTAGCAATAGCATATTTATTTCAGCTTACTGCTATGTGCCATTTTCTATTTTAGAAAATTTCAGTTTTCTTTCTTAATCCTAACAGAAGCCTTTGAGGTAGTTACCAAGAGCTCCATTAATAGAACCACAAACTCTGAGACAAATAGAGGTTATGTGACCTTCCCAGCATCATACAGATAATTGAGTAGAGGATTCCAGTATTCAAACTTTGTCTGTGTTCACAGTCTGAGTTTTAAATCACTATTCCATACTGTCTTTCCAAACATGCACCTGCATGTCATTATAATAGGATGTGTTTTATCTATGTGGTATAAGAAATCCAAGCCGAGCAAGTAAACTGAAACTTACACTTGAATTTGTGAACTTCACCTTACAGGTATTTAAGCAGTAGCAAATACAGGAGAAAAATAACCCTCTAATCAAAATGAATTCATAATACGGTAATTACAAGAAAACAGTTCAACATGAAGGAGAGTTGGCAGACAATCCAGTAAGGCTAGTTATAGAAGACTAGAAATTTAACAGAGTAATCAGAAAAACACTGTTATGGCTCCTTTAAATGTCTAAATAAAAGATCAGAAGTTGAAATAGGTGAATTTGTAAAATAACCAAGGAGAATTTATTAAGATGAAGATTGTGATTAAAATCTAACTCAGTAGTTGGTGGGAAAAGTAATAGCAAAAGTTAAGTAGCTGATTAGAATCAAGCAAAAATATCCTAAATAAATAGAAATAAATCTAGAACAGCTTTTTGTGAAATTAGCGCTAAATGCAAAGGTAATCTTCAAAGAAAAAACAAATTTATGTTAAAAAGACCAAAAGTTAGATTGACAGTTGACTTCTCAACAATAATACAGGTAAGAATAACATCGCTAAAGGACTAAAGGTTTCTATGCTTAACTAAAGCTGTCAACCAAGAATTCTATGCTTTACTAAAGAGCCACATAAGAATTAGGTAAAATACAGATATTATATTCATGGTTGGTTTGAGTGAAGGATACATAAAGATTTTTGTTCTGTTTTAACAATTCTTCTGTAAAAATTAGCTCAAATATAAAATGAAACCACTACAATTTTAAAGAAACAACTGAGAAACTTACCACTTAAAGTTAACTATTAAAGGGTATGTACTATTAAAGCCTCTGAAAATCATTTACACTATGAAGAAGGAAGTTGAACTTTGAAAGGACATGCTGATAGCAAGAATCAGTGGTCAGCAGATTTGTAATTGTAGACAATATTAATAACCATCTGCCTCACTGGATATTAACTATGTGCTAAGTGATAGTGTTAATGTCAAGATAGCCCTATGCTGTGGGTTTAATAGTTCTCTGAACTAAAGGACACTAATCTCCAGTTTTAAAGAGCTCATCCAGTCTGTAGCACAGTGACTAAAAAGAGCAAATTTATGTATCTGTGAAATTTGAGTAATCCAAGTGGAAAGAGACGATCTTCAGTCTTCCAGAGAAAAGAGAATTACATAGTCTACAAAGGAAAGAAAATTAGGATGTCACTAGACTTCTCAGCAACTAGTTTGGAAGGCAGAGAGTGAATCAAGCTCCTTAAGCTCCCAGAATACTTGGTATTCTGTAGTAACCAAAGGCTTGTTCTGATGTCAAATGCAAGAATTTAAAAACCTTTCCTCGTGCCCTTTCTTAGGAAGCTACTGGAGTATATGAGTTTACAAAATAAACTGAAGAAGATGAAAAAAAGAGGACATGATTCTCAAATGGTGTCAGCCTAGGAAGGAATTGGGGGCATACCAAGAGAGTAGCTGGTTAAGGCTGAAGAAAGAGACTACATAGTTCGGGGGGTGGGGGGGCGAAGGGGGACAGGGGGCGGCGGGGATTTTGTATCTACATGTTTGTTCAGGTATTTAGAAATTACAGGTCTTTTACACATATAATTACAGTGTTTTACAGTCCTAAGTACACAGAAAAATGAATAGTCAGCAGTTACTGACCTTAAAGAAAACAATAGATTATTCAAGAAAGGATAGCTAATACTGATTCTAATACATTACTTGATTTAACAGCAACATTGATTTAACAGTGGCATTTATATGACATAGATTGAATATTGACTTAACCAAAAATAGCAATGAGGATGATGGTGAAAGGGAGTTTGAAGGTTGAAGATGATGCAAAAAAAGACTGTTTATTAGGAAGACAGTTTATATTATCTAAAAATTATTAATTTAGGAATAGCTATGGGCATCTTTTTTTGTGTTTTAAAATAGATGAAATCGCTCATTAAGATTGAAATGACTTCTAGCAGCTGGAGAGATCTAGGTCACAGATAGACCATTTTTAATAGCTTCTTAAAAATTGATGTGCTGCTGCATTATTTTGAATAGCACTAAAAGTTTGCTTAAATGCTTAAGGATATTCTATAATATTGTTTTATTTGAGGAACTGCAGGTCATAGGGTAGAGTTTAAATATGCATTGCTTAGTAAATAATGGACATGCCATCCATCAAGGAGGTCAACCCAGAAATGGGAAAAACAAGGGGGAAAGGATGGGGAATTGCGTATTAAAGTAAGTAGGAGACCACTGAGATGTGCATTAGCAGGTGGATATAAATGTATACCCAACTTAGGAGATAAGTTCACAGTGGTATTACAGTTAACTATCCGTTGGCTCATAACATTGAGAACTATTGTGGGTTACAAAATCATTTTTTTTTTATTATTAGTAATATTTGACATCATTTGTAGTCCCCAGGGAGTACCCACCACCATTTCACCTGTGCACCATCACCTCAGTCCCTTGTGCACCCTCTGGCATCTTCCCCGT
>JAGFMF010012090.1:1426898-1443580 GCA_019455555.1 Galemys pyrenaicus | reverse complement strand
ACTCTCTGTGGTGAATCCTCTCACCCCCCCCACACCTCTGGCCTGTACCCCAGTGCTTGTATGCATAAATAAATAAAATCTTTAAAAAAAAAAAAAAGTAAAATTTCCTATGTAGAATCAATATTTAAGGATGATTTTCAGCAAAGGTAATTTATATATAAGAAATTTTTTATATGTAGATGAAAGAATATGATGGAATAATTCAAGTAGTACATTTTAAAACAGAGTAATTCCATATCTGTATGTACTACAACAATAATTGGGAGCATAAAGAATTTTTCAGTTTTTAACAATGCCATATTTACTTTCATAGAACTGGGTAAGAGAGAATTCATTTCTCCATTTCACATTTTTGGCTAAGATTGTTGATTTAGAATTGAAATTAAGGGTCGTCCTGGTGGCCTAGGGGTTAAGTCTCAGCATTATCCCCTCTATGGCCTGATTTCTAACTCCTATCAGGGCGCTGACCCACATAGGGCACGTTAGACCTCTCCTGTCTTGCTGCTCCCTTTAGCAGTATGTTTTAGTAAATCTGCCTTTTCTGCTCCACTCTGTCTCTGGTGAATCCACTTTCGCCCCTACTCCTAAACATTTTACTTAATGCTTAGGGTCTTTGATTCTGCAGTGTAGCTGTTATTTATAGATGGCATGCTTTATAAATGTATGAGATCACTTTCAAAAATTTTTAAACGGGAATTATATTTATTATCTGTGAGAACAAAGGCTTCAACTGAAGAAACTTTTGAGAAATTATTTCTCATTGGAATTAGAAACTTTTACATGGCTATCATGGTGTTCTAATTAGTGGTCAAAAAAATAAAGGTATCAGAATAATTTGCAAAAGTCATAAAATAAAACATCATGAAGGCAAGGATTTGTCTTTTTTTATTTTTATATTCCTAACTCCTAACACTCAAAAAGTGGTCTAAGAAACTGAATGTAAGTTATTTAAAACTTGATTTATTTTTTTTTTCAGTGTTTACTTTTGGGAGAGAAATTCTTAATTTTATTATAGATTTAATAGAAACGTAGAAGGATTAGTATGGTAACCTGTTTTCTTCTGCTTTTCCTCTTTTTTCTAGACTGCCTGTTACAGACCCAGAGTCAAGACAACACTTTTTATACCTTTCTCGTGGTTCAGAAACAAATCTTTTTAGAGTCAGAACAGAAGAAAGGAAGCAATCCGACCTTTTCTTTATGAAATTGATGGTATAAGACACCTGGTGTCCAGGCCACAACACAGAAGCAGTAAGATTGTTATCCTGGCATCATTGGACATTTCATCATATTAAGAGCTTGCTTTGTGAAGCTTCACTGGTCAAGATTTGGAAGCTTCATTGGTGCGCACTTCTACCTTGGACTGTAAGCATGAGTGAATTCTGGTTGTGTTTTAACTGCTGTATCGCGGAGCAGCCTCAGCCTGTAAGTATGAAGTAATGTGTACAGATTGGGTGGGGTGCTTGTGAAAACACACTGCAGGCTCTGAAACTGAGAATAAGGGCTCTTGCAGTATTGCAGGGCAGTTCTCAGAGTGTCACAGATTGAAGTTCAGTGGAACCTGGAATATTTGCTTTTTTAAATAAGGAAACTAATGTTTTTTGGAGGGGTAGCTACAATTTGTCAGGAACTGTGTCAGACCTTCATTGTACATGGCTAAGAAAATTGTTTTCCTTTATCAGCTGCTTCTGGAGGAACAGTGGGCGAGGGAAACACCTGAGGTGTTAAAACAGCCAGGTCCACCTTGGACATCACAGGGTGGGAGTTGTGGCAGCCAGATTGCCGTCTTGTCCTTTTTATAGTTTGCCATCATGTTTTCCTCACGGCAGTCCTCTGAGGAAGAGACTACTATTCCTTTTTGACCAGCTTCATGTAGATAGAAAGTGGTTTCTTGGTTGACTTCTGGTATATGGCCCACTGCTGTGTCTCCTTATCCTATAGACACAGTTACTCCAATGAAAAGACTGTCCTCCAACCTCCAGTTTTCTCTTTATCTGTTAAGATGCCAACGTCAAATGCCATCTCTCTAAAATCTTCCCCTGTGTTCTCCTGACTTAGCTAATTCCTCGTGGGTATTTCCTCTGGCTCTTCAGGAGAACTGTTTACATAGTAGATAACGGTTTTGATTTGGCTCTTTAGGAGTCCTGACCACATTTACTCTGTATCTTCAGGATGAACTCTTATGTCTTGGAGAAAGTAGCTAAACTGCTAACTGGTTGGCTGGCTGCTGATTGGATGAATATTTGAATTTATATTAATACACATAATACTCACATATTTTTATTACAGCAGGTAAGGTCCTCTCAGGTCTTTCCCCAGCCTTTCCCCAGGCATGCACAGTCATTTTCTAATTTTCCGAGTATATGCTGCTTTTAAATAAAATGCCCTAGCCTTTCATGTCTGGCCCCCCAAGAGGGGAAAAAGAGAAAAATGAAGGGGATGGAAAAGAAAGGG
Source organism: Galemys pyrenaicus (assembly GCA_019455555.1). NCBI lineage: Eukaryota > Metazoa > Chordata > Mammalia > Eulipotyphla > Talpidae > Galemys > Galemys pyrenaicus. The sequence continues at coordinate 1,441,129 of JAGFMF010012090.1, read as the reverse complement.
TACCCACTTTTTAAATCTCCTGGAGGTCACTTCAGCTAGGGGCTGGGGCCATAACAGAGGATACCCCCCCCCCTTTTTTTTTATGCTTCCCTGTGATCAGAAGCAAAAATTCTTGGAGGACAGGGCTCTATTTTTGGCCCACCCCGGTCCACATGTGCAGGCTGTTCCAGAAACACAGTTGCATGTCACGCTGGGTCAGGGGTGGGTATCTGCTACTGTGCTAAGACCTGACATTGACGGAAAATAACTGTAGTTTACCTTCCAACACCTTCCTGGAACTTGTAAGCATTGAACAGACTACAGAGTTCTGAAACAGTTATTAGATTCTGTCAGCACAGTTGGTGAGACAGGAATACAGATTCCTGGTGCTGTGGACACCACCATCTTCCTTAATAATTATGTCTTTCACTCGTATCTTTGATCCATGAGGTGTGAAAGATTGTTTATATGAGATAGGGGTTTAACTTCTTTCATGCTCATCAGATAATCTAAGGACAGCTTATTAAAGAGGTACTCTTTTTGATTAGTAATTTGAAATTATACATTTATTACATACTGCATTGTCATATATTTGAGTGTTTCTGAATAGTGTGGGTTTTTGTTTTTTTTTTTGTACTTTTGTTTATACCTGTGCCATCACTGTGCTGTAGGTCTTTTTATGCTGTCTTAAGGTGTCTTGTTTTTTTGGGGGGGGGGTTGGTGGGGTGTTTTAATTGCTTCAGTTACTTAGTATATTTTGCTGTCTCATAAGGATTACCTCTTTATACTTTCTTTCAACTATATTGCAACTTTTTTAAAGCTGGATTGTTCTTAGGTGGATCCTTGTTATGTCCTTTATAACACAGAGGTAAGTATTTATGAAATGAACATTTTTTTTCATGTGAAATATTTCATAAATGCATATTTTTAATCCTGTGGATGTTTACTTTAGAATCATGTTTAATTTAGAGTGTAATTGGGTAAGAATTGACATCTTTAAAGTCCTCTGTAATCCTGTTGAGAAGCCAGGCATGGGTCTGAACATCTGAACATCTTTTTAGTGTTTTCTAGCTGTTTTATGGATTTTTACAACTGTTCTAATGAAATTCTATTTTCTAGTTTTTACCAATGTACAGAAAACTAATTTTTATCCACACACCTTACTGAACACTTCATGTTTTAAATATATCTACATATAGTGACAGTGTCTTTCAGTCTTTTTGGTAAAATGCTGTTGGTCTCTTATTGCATTGGCTAAGACCTGCAGTGTGCATTTGAGTAGTGTTGGTGACAGTGTGACATCCTTGCTTATCCTGACTTTAATGGGAAAGTTTGTAGTCTACTTAAGAATGAAAAAGATGTATATTTTTGTGAATGTGTTTGTAACCAGACATTTAATTATAGTTTATTATAGATTACCAAAGATAACACTGTCTACCAGTTTTAAAGATCATACATACTTGAATCCTATATATGTATTTTGTTGTTGAGAATTGGACATGATAATACTGGGTAAAGGGAACCTGAGGTAAGCTAGGCCATTAGTGTGAGATTTTATGTTTATCTACTTCTAGCTCAGCTATGTTTATTGTTCTGCTGTAGCTCTAGGTGTCACAGGAAACAGTGTCCCTCGTTTTGTTTTTGTCTCTATCTTTGGGTTTCTTAGAATTTCCATTTTGAAATACAGACCTGATCCTTTCAGTTGCATTCCCTGTTGTGCAGGAGCCTTGTGGGTGTGGTGGTAAAGTGTTAATGGGGAGGGGAGCTTTAAGTTATGCTATGATGAAATTTTAGTCTTTTGGTGAGCCTTTTGTCCTAGGCTGTGTTCTACATAAGTGCTTCTCAGTTTTGTACTTTTTAGTTGAGGCAGAACAGCATGATGGGTTAGGAGTTTGATATTTCCCTTCCCGTACATGTAAGGATAGCTTGGGGAAGTAGGGTTGGATAGTTTCCTTCCCCAAAGTTGGTTAGTTTTTAGTAAAACCCCTCTGGTGCAATAGTTTGTTTTGAGGGTAACTTTGATAAGAACACAATATTCTGGCTTATTTTAAGATGGCTATCTTTCCCCTCTCCCTGCTGAAGTCCAAGGGAATTTTTTTGATCTTCACTTCGAGAATATGGTAGGTCCTGAGGTAAAACTCAGAGGTATAGAGGCTCCTATACGACTGGACTCCCCCTGAGTTTTTAGCTCTCAAACTTGTCTGTACTAATCCTCTAGCAAGTTGCTCAATTACAGTTTAGATTTTCATACACTGGTTCTGGATCTCCTGGAGGATTCTACTTGTGGGTTTCTGTTTGGGTAAATTGTAGTTTACTGTACCTCCCAGTCGCTCCAGTTTGAGGAAACAATGGTTACTCTGATCTCAGTTCTGTAATGGATCTAAGAAGCGTTGTTGGGTTTTTTCCTGGTTGTTGTTGAACAGCAGTGACTCTGTCCAAGCACCTCACATACCAGACCAGAAACCAGAAGTTATAGTATGATGTTTTTTAGGATTGATTTATTTATTGACATCACTCATAGCATATATATTAAGATGAATCCTGTCCAAGTATGTGATACAGGCATACTCATCAACTAAGAAAGAGACAGATCAGGAGTTTGAATAGCAGAAGCATAAGTCTATGGTATTATAAGTAGACATTAGAAATACATTTTCTGTTACATACAGGATTTTTAACATGTGCTTTTTGCACATATTTAACATGTTGGTATTGTTCTGTTGTTTAGTAATACAAGTTTGTGTGAAATCATGGACATCTGATTTCTCAGCCTTTTTGACTTGAGAAAAATTATACAGAACTTAACAGGGCCATGTAGTTTATCACGGAAGAATAGCTTCTTGGCATCAGGAAAACAGATACAGGATGCACTAATGATTTTATCTATGTTTATAGTCTATAAAAACACATCCTTGCAGTTCCTTCAGATGGTGTCAAGAGTGCCTTATGTGAAAGCTGCTTGGTCATCTCTATAAAGTTTTCTAAAGTATTTACTGATATTAAGCTCTGCATGCCTACTCTCCCACTCATTCTTTACCACCCCCTGCTCTTGCACATTCCATGTATTTAAAAGGAACAACCCAATATTGGGAAGAAAACAGAATGCATTTTCTGAGTAGTACATAAGAATCCTAATTTTTCATCCTACTCCTTCATTTTAACACAGTACAATCCAGAACATATTAAAGTCCTGATTTTTTTAGTCCTGGTAATCCAAACCTCTTAAACTGCCTGTACCATGTAAATGCTGTAGTGACTGTTGCTGCACACAGCTAAGGCTGTAGACTAAAATTGGACAGTTGCTGCCTTACAACTTAGTTTTAAAAAGAACTCGTTGACTGTTTATAAGACTGTAGTGAATTCTTTACCTACTTGTGCACTAAAGAACTAGTAGAATACTTTTTTCTTCCCTCACTTTTATTGCATTTTTAAAGATTTATTTACTTATGCATACAAGAGATGTGGTAAAGGCCAGAGTCAGGTGTGTGTGTGTGTGTGTGAGAGAGAGAGAGAGAGAGAGAGAGAGAGAGAGAGACTTCACCAGAGACAGAATGGGGAACTGAACAGGAAGACTGAAATACACTGCTGAGGGGAGCAGTGGGTGAGGTAGGAGAGGTCTGCCAAGCCATGTGGGTCACCTCCCTGGCCAGGGATCACACTCATACTTCAGTGGCTGCAGAAGCCCCATAGTGAGGTGCTCAACCCCTTGTACCACCAGGGAAGCCCTTTATTGCATTTTAATTGGTATATCAAAAAAGTACATAATGTGTGCAGTCTGGTGAGTTTGGATATATGTATACATACAGTTACCACAATCAAGGTAATAAGCTTCTAAGATAGCCTCAAAAACAATGATGTTTGATTTACGAAAAAAAACAAAAAACAAAAAACAAAAAACAAACACAACCAAAAAACCAGCTACACTTTTCATATTACATGCATTTTCCATTTAATGTTTCGATACATGGTACTGATTTGTGGTGACAATATTATTCTCTGAGATGTATTTTAAGTAGACATATATACGCCTTTTTATTACTTTGTTTTTTAATTTGCCAGATATTCTTTTAATGAGAATTATAAAAGACCAAAAACATTTTTTTTTGCAATTTTTTTAGTATATAGAACACCACTCTGGTATTTCTGCAGTAACCCATGTACTCAGGAAATAACTGAGCAAAACAGACATTGTTTCTGCCCCCAAGCTTTTCATTTTAGTGGAGGGAAGAGCTATTTAATGAATAAAGAGGAATATATAATCATAGCAGCTATGTGGAAAAAGAGAGTAGGAAAATAAGATAGAAAGGGAGGTTGGCATATTAAGGGTTTCTGGCAAACACATTCCTCCTGACTGAAGTGATATTTAAGGGAGTGGGCCAGGCAGATACCTAGGAACCAACCTTATGGTTTGTTGGACTGGAGAGTGCAAGGTGCTGGAAGTGCAAAGGCTGCATGTTGGAGAGCAGCACTAAAGAGGGCAGGGTGGCTGGGAGCAGAGGGGATGGTGGTGGGAATAAGATCAGAGAGGCAGCGCAGGGTCAGGTCATTCCTGGCATTCCAGGCATGAAAAGACTTAGTTTTTCTCCTTTTTGAAATGAGAACTCATTGAATGGTTTTGAGCAAAAACCCAAGTGGAAAAAACGTAATCCTTTCCCCAGTTGTTTGAATGTCATTATGTGCCCAGACTGAGGGTTAGGGCTAGCTGAGCATCTTGCACCCTGAGCCGTGGTGGTGGTGAGTTTCCTCCTCCTGCCGGCACGTGCAGCTTGCACTTCCTCCTTAGTGTAATGTGTTCTGTACTGAGTTTATTTCCTGCAGTGTTTTTCTGTTCATTTTTGTTTTTTGATGGATAGTTTTTTAAATTGTTATTTTATAATTGAGGTAATGTTGGTCTGTAGCCCTTTGTGTCACATAGAAGTAGTTTCATACCTCTTAAGATGTACACTGCCTCACACCCAACATTAGAGCACCAGTAGCCCCCTCCACAGCCCATTGAGCCTCTGCCTCCTTCACTTCCTGCCGCCTGCCCAACCCCAGTTCTGCCTTCGAATTTCTAGGGTTGGTTTTGGTTTAGACTTGTCTGATACAGTTTTAAACCACAGAGGGAGAGAGAGTGTGTAAGTGATCAGTCTGGACCTGCTACAGCTAACAAAGGAACAACATTGTGTTCCGCTCTTTTCTCAGGTTTCAAGTTTCTTCCAGGGAAATGTTTGAGGAATGTATGGGAAGATGAGATGGGTCACTAGAAAACTCAGGTGTAGAAAACCCTTCAAACCAGCTCAGAAGCCTCAGAGTCATTACCGCAGCCTGAAAGGATGAATCAGCAGTTCTGTGAAAGGCAGTGAGTGGAGACTCCAGCTGAGGGCGTTTCATCATTTCAGGGGATTTTTATAAAACAGAAGATTACAGGTACTGTGCTGCAGTCGCCTCAGATGCCACAGGTCTATTGGAAACTGTGATTTTAGGAATCACCTTCCACACACACTAAATGGGCTAAGAATATACTAGAAGTCATCTTTTTCCTTTAAAAAAAAGGTGTATGCTTTTGTTTTACATGAAATCACATATAGTAATAATCATCTCAAAGCAGTTAACAAATGATTTTTTGCAGTAAAAATAGAAAGTAATCCCTATCCATTGAGAGATCGAGAATATTCTTTTAGAAAGGCATTGCAGAGGACTGATTCTAAGTGTTGTTAAACCCAAGAATTCCTAAGACATTTTGTGCTTAGGAGTAGCCACCATATTTGCTCATAGACAACCACTGCGGAGCGTGGTGGGTAGTCACTGTCTACTTTTATATACCTGTGGAGAAGGTTTGAATTTGTCTATATGACTTGAAACTAGAACACTCTAGGCAGAATAGTGGTGCTATATGGGTTTTGGGGTGCCTACCCTTTGTTTTTTGCTTTTAACCAATCAGGAAGTGCTGGTAAGATTGTGTCCATATTAGTTCATACAAGTTAAGGTTGGGGAAGGGTTAAGATGTCATTCCATTTCAGAAGTTGAAATGCTTTTTTTTTTTATTAAAATATTTTAAAATTTACATATACTTGCCATTAATTGTAATCCCCATGTATTCCCCATCACCATCTCACCAGTGCACCATCACCTCAGTCCCTCGTGTTCCCATCTTCCCTCAACCCTCCCCCTCCCCTCCCCACCAGGTTGAAATGCTTTTTGTAAGTTTGTAAATGTCTGGAATTTTTGCTTTAGTGCTTAAATTGATCTTTATTCAGTTTAGATTGGAGGTTCTTACTATATACCTCAAGTTGAAGCAAGCTATTTCTTAGCAAGCCACATAGCTATTGTCATTTTTACTTAAACTTTGACCTCAACAAAAATCATAATGCAAAAGTAGACAACTGTATTATAAACCCAATGCATTCTTGTCTCAGCTTATACAGTTTGAATTCCTATATGATCTTGTTCATCTCATTCTATCTACTTTTCCTGGATTATTTTGAAGCCAAGTCCCCAGTGTTCTCTCACTTACCATAAATGAATCAATATATATCATGAAAAGGTGTCTTTTAACATAACTGTAATGCCATTATCATAACAAAACATTAACAATTATAAAAAGTTTATGTATAAAATGTATAGTATAATAAATAAGAAACACATAAAGTAAATATCGCTTAAGAAACAGAGCATGACCATGTTCCGGAAGGCTTCTGTTGTCTTTTCCACCTATATACCAGCTCTACACCTATAAGATCCTGTGCCCTGCTTCTAAGGGTAATCACTTCTTGTGTTGCAAGTTTTATGTAATACACACATACATGGGGGGGGGTAGATAAGTTTCATTTTCATTTTCTTGAATGTTCATTTGTATGACTCACCCTGACATAGCCATCCATTATACTACTTTTGATAATCCAGATTCTTACCAGGGCAGGACTACCAGGAACAATGCTTTATTTGTGCCTTTGTGTATGTATTGCCTGGTGAACATTTGCTTGAGTTTCTCTAGGCAAAATATACCTGGGAGTGAAATTACTGACTCTAAGTCTAATGACGTTTATTTACCTTTACCACCTTAGAAACCAAGTTGTTAAAGCTTGGTGTTACCAGTTTGCATTCCCACCAGCAATTTGAGTGTGTCATTGTTCCTTGTCCTCATCAATGCATGGTATTTTTAGGCTTAACAGGCTTTTATTGGTCTGGGAACAATAATGGCATCACTTTGAGGCTTAACATTGCAATATCTTGGCATTTTAATATATTAAGGGTGAAAGTAACCTAACTTTATTTCGACAATTAGGTTGTAAGCCTCAGATTTATACACAAGTTAGAGATTTCTTGAAACAAAACTCCCGAATTCAGCTCTCCACAATTTTGTTCATTATTAAGTTCCATATATATATTTATAGCAAGTGTCATTTTTGTATTTATTTCAGGTAGAGTTACACATGAATTCAGTGTTTTCTGCTCACTGTGGTTCAAGTAACTGTTGTGGAAATAAATGCAATCAGAAGTTATCAAACAGTTAGTGTCAACCTGTATACTAAATATTTGTAGAACAAAAAAGGTGAATAAAAAATGCTAAATTTTTCTTCTCACATCCCAGCAAGTATTTCATGCCCCACCCCACCCGCCCTCAGACAAGACAAGCATGTCCCATACTACAAACTCTTTAAGTAGACAGCAAATCAAAGCATGGAGCACTGGAGTTCAAATTCAGGGTGTAGTATATCTTCATTGTGATAGAAAGTTACCGTGAAAGGAAAAGAAACTGAAGAAAAAAAATTTTAACAAACATGAGGTGAAAAAGACATTGCGGTCAAATAATTTAGAAATGCATCTATGGAAATGAGCCTTAATTTAATTTTATTTTATAAATTCATGAGAAAGTATAGTATATTCTTAGGTTGATGGAGACTGCATATAGGTCACAGTAAATAGTCTGTAAACTCCTATTAATGGCAGCTTGTATGAATACAGAAATGTTTCTTAAAAGATCTATTGTTTGCAAGTCATCTGACCACATCTGGGAGGTTATGTTTATTTAGAAAACACAGTCTTCCATTACAAGTCTGCCATTTATGTAAATGGTGTGAAAGTCTGCATCTTTTCACAAAATGGTAAATTCTTAAAATGGCTAAAACTGGCAGTTCTAAAACACCAACTGCATGAGGTTTTTATTTTGTTTTACTGACTCATGGGTTTTATAAACCTAGAAATAGCAAGGGTGAAGAGGATGAAGCCTTTATTTGTCTAAAGTTAGTATGAGCAGGATTCTGATGCTCTAATGGCCTTTATATATACACATAGGAAAGAAAACTACTGGTAAGGAGCTCTGATTTGGTTTTTTTTTTGCGGGGGGGGATAAAAAAGGGCAAAGTTTGCACCAAACAGGTAAAGTCTAGAGAGTAAACTATTCATTATTATAAAAGAATAAAATATATAAGTTTTATATGATCTGTGACAAGAAGAAATGAGAACTTAATTCCAGGACTTGATACTGAAGTGACATTTTAGTAATTACCTTGAATGGCATTTATGACCTCTATGGTATATTGAGATTTTTAGGACTCTTTAGGAATATTTATCTGTGATGTGAACACATGCTAAATCATTCTTTATCCTCTGCCTTAAACTTGTTTATAATAGAAAATAGTACAGATAAATTTCACTCTCAGTTCATAGGCAAGACAAATTATATATAAGATTTTAACTCTATTTTAGAGTATGGTCTGGTCTCTTAACACTTTTGTATTTAGTAAAAAGTTTTTGATTTTTAAAAATATATTTCTGGTGATTATGGTGCATTTAATTTTATGGACTGAATTTTCTTTTTTTTAAAAAAAGATTTATTTATGCATATAAGCATTGGGGTACAGGCCAGAGGTGTGGGGGGTGAGAGGATTTACCACAGACAGAGGGGAGCAGAACAGGTAGATCAACAGATGCACACTACTGAGGGGAGCAGTGGGCACAGCAGGAGAGGTCTGCAGCGCCATGTGGGTCCCCCACCCCACCCCTTGCCGGCAGCAGGGATCGAACTCGTGCTGCAGTGGCTGAGGTCTGCCTCACAGTCTGCCGTTCAACCCACTGCGCCACCAGGGAGGCCCATAGACTGAATTTTCTTTCAAAGGCTTTTTTTTTTTTCCCCTCCATCTTAGGTGGTATATCATTTGTCTTGTTTTTATTTGTGATTTCACTGTTTTAATTCATGAAATGATTCTCATACAGCCATAAAATTATAGCTCTTAAAGACATTGAAGCAAACACCTAGTCAAATGCATCTTTCACACACAAGGTTTGGAAAGTATGTGAGGAAATTAGTGAATTAAGGCTAATGAATTAATGACAGACCCTTTGCATTTTAAGACTAGTCTTTTTACTAGAGTTTGTTGGTTTAATTTTACCCAAGTGAACAAATTGTTGGAGATGACATAGAATTATGACACTAGATAAATGTACATGATTAATTTTGACAGGCTATGTGTTTGAACTTTTAAAGCTCTTTCGGGGTATCACATGACTTTGAAACACAGAGTTTCAGGTTTAGTTTAGGGCACCGTTAAGATAGTAGCATTGTTACCAGGCAGGGTGAGGGGTACCTCAAACCCCTAAACCTGCCTGCTCTAAACAGGGTCTGCCATCCACTACATCAATACAAAACATAGTCTAGTGCATAATGGAAAGGAACTTTAATACAATTAGTGTGCAATAAAAGAAGGGAAAAAACAGATCAAGTAGTTTACAAATCACACATCAAAGTTACTCATCCCCTCGTGGGTAAATATCAAGCCAAACAGGGTTGGCCCAAAGCAGGGCCAGAGGCCCAAAAGCCTGCCACAAGTCTAAGGTACCTCCTTGTGGGGACCCAGAGGAAGAGGACACAAGAGGCCCAATGTGTTTAGGACAGAAGGAGCAAAAGCAGAATCAAGATAAAAGCTGCTACTGTCAACCTCCCATGGGTCTCTCACCCACATCTGTTTCAACCAGTCCAAGGCCAAGAAGCATGTACAGTTTCTTCACGTCTCTCTGCTCCATGTGCCTCTCCAGGACTACTTCTGGCTTTCCATCCTTTTTCCTTTCCTCCTCCAGTCTCCTCTCCAGCTTCTCCTCCCTCCTCAAATCTACCCTTCCTTGGGTCAGACAAGGAACCTGGAACCTCCCCTTTTCCTGGGGATTGCCGTGTTACAGCTTAGAGGAAAGAAAGCTGAATGCAGGAGACTCCTGGTCTGCTTCAGGTAGCTGTGGGGCCCTGGCAAGCAATGTGATCACCTCAGTGACCAGATTATCATAAGTGGAGTGACTTAAAACAACAGAGGTATCACCTTACAGTTCTAGAGGTCAGAGGTCTAGTACAGGTACCAGTGTACTGAGATCACTGTCGTGCTTAGTATCACACTAAGCATGTTCTCTGCAGCAGGAAGGGCGTGTTGCAGTCTTTTGCTGACGTTAGCCGTGTTGCACGCGGGCACCACCCACAGCTCAGCTTCTACTCACAGAAACCACTTCAGATGTACCCGTGCTGTCAGGGACCTGAGTACTGAAAAGTATGTTAGGACTTAAACGTGGTTTTTGATTCATTTTCTTAAAGACCTGTTTCGTATTTCAGTTTTGGTATTTGTTTTTATGTGTGCAGCATATGACTTACTCCAGATATTAACTTTAAGAGAAAACAAGACTTGTGATTGCTGTAGGTTTCTCACTGAAAGACAAGAACAGCTAGCTCCTTCAGTGTTGTGTTTAGCAATTTTGCTCTTGAAAAGGTTACTATAAACTTGCTTAGGGGTTCCTTTTAAAATTACATTAGGGAACCTCCTGCAAATTTGACATCACCAGCTATGAAATGTATGCCCAGTAGGAAAAGGTTAGTTGTCTAACCACTGCATTTAGGATGGTATTTTTAATGCATTACCAGCAGGCCATCTATGTATTGATAAATACTGCTGGCATAGTAAATCTTGCTTTTCTGTACTTTGATTTAGATAATTCTGTTGTATCCCTAGCTGTTTGGCTTTCTCCCTGATTGATGCCATGGCTGGCCTCTTTGACAGAGGTGGCGCCTTTTTGAAACGCTTCACTTGAGGGCCTCTGCTGGCATTCCAGTTCATGACCCAGCTCCAGAATAGGTCTAGAGATGGGATGATCCTCTATTATTCCCAGGGTGGAAGATACAGTACAAGTTGGTATGCTGAAAGGTTTACTATTTTCTGAAGATTTGACCTAAATACGAGACCTCGAAATCCAGTGTAGTATACTCAACTAGATTTGTCCCCAAGTTTTGCCATTTTGACTGTTGGAAAGCAGGACCTCCACAGTGATTTTTTTCCCTGCTCATGTTACCATTGCTGGGTACCTGTGTCTGGTTTCTTAAACATCATTGTCGGGACCCGGAACACTGCAAAGACCTATCCATCTCTTGGCTCCTTTCTTTGTCAACTTGTTGCTTTTTGACTACAGGTAGGCGCTTTCCTTCTTCTTAGGAAACATTGTCTTAAGCTCCTGCTTCACAGTTCTAGCTCAGCCCCCCATGAGGAAGAAAGGTCTTCTGCTGCTGTAGTTCCTCCAGGAAGGACTGTGGCCAAAGTGGTGTCACCTGCACATTGCTGTGGTCAGGGTCATGGACTGCTGTGGCTGGCAGCCTGTCAGAATCATATGGTTGGGTCAGGAAGAGATGATTTCCCCAAAGGAAAGGAGGGAGGCTGCTGTTTCCAGAACAAACAGCCTCAGAAGGTTACGGCACATGTCCACTGCAGAGACTTTGCGTGCTTTGTGCAGTAGGATAGATCATTTGGTCAGTTTGAAAATCTACCACTACTCCGGTGCTCTGATACAAAGTGGTCTCAAATCCTTTAAAAACAGACAGTTTCTCTTGTAAAGGTTTCGAATGCTCTAAGCTATACTCTAGGTGTAAGAAAAAAGGTCATGTCAGTAAAATAACTAAAAAATTAAGGATCCATGAATTGCACAAACTCTGTCTTCTGGTAAATGACAGTTTTGAATGCCAAAAAACTTAAATGTCCTTACCAAGTGCTGATTAAAAACTTTAAGGCTATTTCACACACCAATGATAGAATGACCAAAGTGAGAAAGCAAAAGGCTAAATAAAGATCACATGTCGGGTTCTTGTGAAGGCGGGCGTCAGCCCTCAGTTCTGGGCATCTTATGACTTGTGCCAAAGTAATACATTTGGCATGAAAACTAATACACAAAAGATAGAGGCATCCTGTATTATCATGTGCAGTTTATTTATACGGTTTTCATACCCTCACCCCCAAATGACAAGTACTCATTTTTGAGCCCTTTGTGAGAATTCAGTACATTTTAATTTGTAATTCCTTAGATGGATCATTTATCTAGGCATGATAATGTCTTTTCCTCCAAGGTTACTGTTTTATTTCAAATGACTTTTTAAAGGTTTGTTGTGCTAATTTTGATATGTTTTTACTATTAACTGAGTGTAAGATAGCATAGTCATGTACTGTTTACAAAGTGTTTTGACTCAGCAGTAACAGATTCATGAGGCCCTGAGGAGAGTAGCCTTGGCACGACTGTCACTGATGCCTGTGTGTAGATGTACGTCCTGCATCTTCATCCTGGTTTGCTTGAGATTCACCAAATCTGTATTGGAATGAAACTATGATGCACGTTTCAGGTGTGCTGTAGAAATTTTGGTTAGGGCCTAGAAGTGGGGGACTGAAGAGAGTGAGAAATAGTTCATGAGGGAGAATGATGGAGCTTCAGTTAGACTTGACTCTCTGAGAGGTGGGAATAGATCCGCTTGTCTGTGGGAAAAAATAGTGACTAGAAGAAATTGAGAATCACGTCGTTTGGTGATTTTTTTTTTTTTTTTTTTGGTGGAGTCGTTTTTAATGAGCAAAACTATTCACCCTAATGGTCTTCCAAATAATGAAAATGTACAAGTTATAAAATTTTATTCAGGGGAGACAGTAGGTGAACAAATGGGCATATAAGGGAGAAGAAGCCTGAGTAATATTAAGTGAGAGTTTGCCAATAGTTGTTTTAATTTCAGAGATGAAGGAAATGAAATACATTACATACCCTGTTCATGGTTTTAGCAAGTGAGTTTAATATCTAAAGTGTCTGCAAGTGTGCCTGGCATGTAATAAACACTCTTACTCAAGTGCTCAGCTGGAAGCCTTTAGAGCCAGTATCTAACTATTGGGCCCCAATGTCCCCTGGGCTCCTGTCACACAGGCACCTTCCCAGCCCTCCACAAGCCTGCTGCATCTCAAATCTGCAAGAACTCAGCAGCCTTGTCGAACAAACACATCGGGGATCCTGATGCATGCCAAGTGTGAGAACCACTACTTTTGAGGTTCCACCCACTATAAAAACTAAAAGTGTGATGACAGTCGAACCTGTGGGACACAGCATTACTGTGGGGCAAAGAAAAGAAAACCACCAGATAAGTGCATTTTTGGTAGAGAAGTATAAATGCCTCTAGAAATGGCATTACATTTTTTATATTTTCCACATATAATAGGTCCTTGAAGAATAGTGATAACATTGGATAGTTTTTAGAGAACTGAGCTGACGTTTCTTTAAAAGCCTTGTATTTATTCAGCAACCACTTACTCTATCTCCTGTGTCAGGTGTGGCTATGGGCACAGAACTGTTGCTATGGCAAGGAAATCAAACTGAGAAAATTATAGCAGTGTTTTCAATGTAGTAATTGAATTAGGAATCTCGTGCTCTAAATGCTCAGACCATGAAATGTCCACAGTGCCAGCTGAGCAAGGGTGCAGTCCAGTTGTGTCTTGAGGGGTGGGTTGGTGGCTACACTGTGGAAGGTTTGGGGTGAGGGTATGAATTATAGTCTGTTGAAATTAGTACAAGTTATAGTTTCCATTTTTTGTTAGTGGAGACCGATTGGAAAAATCCTCCTTTACTATAAAAAAGGTGAGATCTGTTTTTACATCACTTAACTTTTATTAGCCCTTCCCCCCCACCCCCCCATATGAGCTGGATGTAATAGGAGACAACTTGAAAGTAGCTTATGTATTCAAGGAACCACTGAGTGGTATCAGAGAAAAAAGTATTTGTTTTAGAAATGGTCTGGTACCCAATTACACTGTCAGTATTTTAAAAAACTAAGTTACTTTACAGGTTCCCAAGCATTCTGTTTTTGGTACCCTTGGCACTTGTGTAAACTTTTTTTGATGACTCCCATAGGCCAGGATAAATATCTTTTTTTTTTTAAAAGATTTATTCATCCATGCATACAAGCACTGGGGTACAGGCCAGAGGGGTCGGGTGGGGGGGGG
>JAGFMF010012090.1:1367176-1426848 GCA_019455555.1 Galemys pyrenaicus | reverse complement strand
ACAGAGAGCGGGGAGCAGAACAGGCAGATCAACAGAAGTACACTGCTGAGAGGAGCAGCGGGCACAGCAGGAGAGGTCCGCCGCACCATGTGGGTCCCCGCCCTGGCCGGCAGCAGGGATCGAACTCGTGCTGCAGTGGCTGCGGTTTGCTTCATAGTGCATTGCTTAACCCACTGCGCCACGAGGGAGGCCCAGGATAAATATCTTAACTGGTTTGGTTGAAACAACTTAGAATTTAAGACCTAACAACTTAGTCACATTTGAAAAACAGATACAAACTGAAAACGTAAATTTTTAGTTTTAAATTAACACAGTTAGGGCCTGCACAGTGGCACAGTGGGTTAAGCAACACACTATGAAGCAGACCGCAGCCACTGCATCATGAGTTCGATCCCTGCCGCCGGCCAGGGAGGAGACCCACATGGTGTAGCAGACCTCTCCTGCCTCGCCCGCTGTTCCCCTCAGCAGTGTGTTTCTGTCAGTCTGTTCTGCATCCTGCTCTGTCTGGTGGATTCTCTCACCCCCCCACACCTCTGGCCTGTACCCCAGTGCTTGTATGCATAAATAAATAAATCTTTAAAAAAAGAAATTAAAAATAAATTAACACAGTTACCTATAGAACGTGTCTGCTGAGTAGTACAGTTCCTCAAACTGTAGACTCAGATCCCACACCACCCCCGTTTTCCAGTTTCCTGACTGACTTTTGTACAATGCTTGGGGTTTCACAACTTCGGAAAACTGCTTTATGAAGATGCACTATTAAGCGGTTAGTTACTGCTTCTCTAGACCTTACACTTGATCAAAATTGTGTGAGGGAGGTGAGCTGTTAATGTTACCAAAAAGGGTGCTTGGAAAACTAAGCCTTAAAAACCGTATGTGAATGTAATGTTTGTACTTACGTTTCATTCAAAAAACATTTGCTGATCGATTGCAGTGCCAGCTGGAGCTTGCCTTGGACATGGACACGTGCCCTCTCTCTTAGGTGCCTAGCAGCTTCCAATGGACAGTGAAAACTTGGTGAGAGGTGTGAGTTCTGTCTTATTGGAGAACATGGGGTGCCCACGCAGTACAGATGAGGAGTACCTCATCCTAGGCCCGTGGGTGTGAGGTAGTAAGGCTTGTGTTGGTCAAATTAAGGAGCATTAGGAAAAAAATCTTTCTAGATGGGTGTCAGGGAAGCAAGAGCACACAGTATTTTAATTAACATTTTAATATTTAGGAACTTTAAGTAGCAGATGAAAGCTTGGGACGTGAGGAAGGAAGTAGTGAAAGATGAGGTTGGACTTCATAGGCTGCAGCTTTGAATTTATGCTTTTTTTGGGAAAGCCATTGAGGGACTGTAAACTGCTGAGTGACAGCATCATTTCTCTACTTCAGGAAGGTGTATCTGGATCCAAGGTAAAGGATCTTGGGAGGGGAAGGTAAGTCGTAAAGCTGGAAGCCAACACTTGGGAGACCACTGCAGTGATTGATAAGAAGCGGCAGGGATGTAGGGATCGCCAGAGCGACGAGGTGGCAGCTGTAATGCTGCTTATTGGGTGTGATGGTCTGAGGCAAGAGAAGTGAGGGATGATGCTCCAGCCTGGCTTGAAATAATGGCAGAAGTGGCGTTTATCAAAATAGGGAGTGAAGAGAAGGAATAGGTTATAGAAAATTATGAACTTTGGTTTTGGACATAGGAAATGTGTGTATCCTGTTGAGTCACACAGAGGTGGTAAGCACCTGAATGTATAGTGTAAAGCCCAAAAAAGAGAGAAGACTTGCTAGTTTTGAGCAAAGTAAAGACATGAGAGAAGGAAGAAAAGACTGGAGAATCCCAGCTTTACACCAGGTAAACAAAGAGAGATACAGAATTAGTAGCCAGAGATGTGAGCCAGAAAAGAGGGAGTCCTGTTTTTAAGATTTATTTATGCATATAAGAACTGATGTGTAGGCCAGCGGTGTGGGGATTTGGGGTGCAATGAGAGGATTTACCAGAGACAGTGGGGAGCACAACAGGCAGATTGACAGAAACACACTGCTGAGGGGAGCAGTGGACAGGACAGAAGAGGTGTGCTGTGCTATGTGGGTCCCCTCCCAGGCACGGGATAAAACTCGTGCTGCAATGGGTGGTTATAGCTATAGTCCTGAGACTTAAGCCCTTGCGCCACTAGGGAGGCCCCAAGAGAGAGTCTTATGGAACATTATCTCAGAATGATCCTTTGTCTGAATTTTACATTCCAGGTTTGTACATTCTATATTTTTCTAGTAATCCATACATTTTATCATAGTTGCCTAGATGGGCATTACTGTTGTAAGCCGCATGCATTCGAGACTCTGCTCTGCGTAGGTATCTCCTCTCCATCAGCAGTGAGCTGGTGAGGGCTTGCTTCATGGCAGGTGAAGGGAGGCCATGGCAGGACCACTACTAGCCTTTTCCCATGTCATACTGAAAAGACCCGTTGTTTGGACATGTTTCTCTTTGCATGCATCTGTATCAAGTAAATTGGCTCAGTAATATGAGAGATCTTTTGGGGGGAAAATTGAGTAGGTCAGAGTTGAGAGACCTATAGACAAACTGGAAGTTCTAAATACATGAGAAAACTTACCACAGAACCTGACTGCTTAAGCCAGGTTTTACTGTTATTCTGGGGTTAGGTTATTACATTTTCAAAGAGGAAACGAGGTTTAAGTGCAGAATTATGAAAAGCAGCATTAACCTAAAGTGATGGTGTTCAGAGTCATGTGTTATGGGCTAGCTCAGCAGTACATATTTTTTTAAAAACTTGAAATGTATCTTCTAACAGTTTTGGAAGGAAGACAAGAAATAGGGAATAATTTTAGAATTGCAAGGCATCAGTGAGAATAAAACCAAGATTAAGTTCTGATGTAAATCAGAAAGAAATTAGATGTTACTTATACTTGTGTCGCATCATTTTTATGAGAATACAGTATATGTTTCTGTGTAAAGTTGTAAGAATAGGAGGAAGATAAATGAATTAAATCTTCCTGCTAGAAAAATGATCAGATCTACACAGAAATAGAGGGAGAACCCCCTTTCATGTACATAGTACCTTGAATGGTTATATCGATGACGGGGCATCTTAATTCACTTCCACTTCCTCCCACTGGATAACCTAAAGCAAATTCTAGACATCAAATTTCATCAAAAAATATGTCACTAAGTATCTGTGAGATTTAAATAGCTTCGGTGAGGTATAGTCGAGGTAACTTGAAGTGTATAGTTTGGTAAGTTTGGGCATATATTAATTAAACCACCGCTATGATCACCATGGACATAACTATGACTCCCAAATTCTTCAGGTACTTTTTCTAATCCCTCTGTCCTCGATCTTTGTTCACTTCCCCCGGCAACCACTGTTCAAATTCTATCAACATGTTAGTTTCTAGAATGTTATACAAATGAAGTCACATAGTATGTGCCTTTTAATGTAATTCTTTCAGTGTAATTGCTTTGAGATTCACCCATGTTAGTGTGCTGTATATGTCAGTAGCTCATTTGTTTTAACTGTTGACTAAGAACTTTTAAAAATAACCACCACATCCCCAAATCAAGTAGTTCCTTATTATCTTCTAATATTCAGTCAGTTGTTACAGCCTTTATAATTTGCCAGTTCATATCGGGACCCAGTGGGTCCTTTCTACTTAACTTTCTACTTGTATCTACTCGAAGTTACTAGTTCATTATGTTGGTAGTGGTTTTCTTGGGATGGCATGTAATTATATAGAAGTGTCACCCGAAGACACAGTTTTCCTAGTCCCTGACACCTTAATGCAACTATTTCTCTTTGCGTACCTTCAGTTGTTGCCCTTACGCAGAATAGTGTCTTACGCATGGCAAGAATTATTCACAGTTTAATAAAGTCCCCTATAGTGAACAAACTGTGTGTCCAGGAAAAGCATTGAGTGCAACTGACAGCAGCTCATGCAGACCAGCACGGAGTGCTCCACTTCCTGTTATTCTCTGCAGAGACCTGACTCTGGAATTCCCCTGGTTAGCTCATGATTTAAATCCTTTCTCTATCTTGTATTAATACTGTACATCAAAAAAAAAAAGTGCACTTCTTTCAATATCCACATTGTATCTTGACTAAGAAAGTTTTGACAATAGGGAGACCCCAGCTGGCCTGTTCCCTTCCCTGGAATGATGTGATGTTGAGAAGCCTTTATTTTTCTTTACCTTCTTTACTGTCAATCTGTGCTCTCACTGGGTTTTTCTCATCAGAAATTAAACATATTCAAGTCTTTCCCCATTCTCATTTTCTCTCCTCCCTGTCCAGGACAGATTTCTCCAGGGTTGCCTGTGTTTGATTTCTCCTATGTCCACTTCCCTATGTGTCTTCACTCCTGTTCCTCCACGGACACAGCACCCATGAGTGCTTGCTGCATGTTGCTGAATTTGTCCTCAGCCTCACTTACTGGTTTTTTCTTCACCCAGCCTTATTTAGGGTTCCTCTATGCACTTTTCTTCTTAGGAAATCTCATTAACTTGTGCAGCTTTACTGTACTGGTGACTCACTTTCCTATCTCCAGTTTTTTCCATCTCACTGCTCTTAGTTGACTCCAAGTCTCTATAAACCAACACTGCTGACAGCTTCTGTTGGCGCCCTCTGACTTGCTTTCCACTGTAGCTATTGTGAAGAAGTAGCCTTTTAAACCAAATTGAGTTAGTGCCCTGCCTTCAAAGTCATGGTCTTTCAGCCCTTGGGGAGAAAGGACTGAATGCTGCTGTATTTATGCTCTAAAGTCAGGGAGACATTACATGGCAAGGAGCAACCTTCAGGTACTAAAGGGAAAGTCTGACTCCCAACTCAGTAAAGTTCAGCTTGAAAAATAGTCAATTATTTTCACATTTAAAATTAATGACCTAAATTAACCATAGAAGTTGAAGTTGTTCTGTCCTTTGCTTTTCAGCGAGAGTAGGCTCTTGGTAACCAGCCTGGGTATGTGCTTTTAAACATCCTTGTGAGTATTCAGAATGTTGTTTGAGTGCATATAATCCTCCTAACAAGCACATGGATTCACAGGCAAATCCATTCAGAAGTTTCTTTCAAGGAACATTTCTGGATGGATGTTCATTTCTAAAGTGTGCCAAGAATCAAGGAGCCTTCGTCTCCACCCATCAAAGGAAGAATCCTCAAAACTTTTTCCTATACAGGTGTTGGGGAAATTCATACACTGATGGTGAAGGTACATTTGGATGTGCACTGGTCAAGAAAGTTTTCTAACAAAGCAGCTATAACAGAAGTGTAACACTATATTGCCAAGAAAAATGTACAAAATTACTGTCAGCATCTTTTCCTACCTAAATCTTAGGGGGCAAAATGTAGCATAGCTTCTTAGGGCTCATTTAAGACTCTGTCATCCTAGACGAGAATATTACGAAGGAAAGTATGTTGAATGGGGGCAGGGGATGGAAATAGATGGTTTGTGGAGAGGATAGGATCAGGGTGGGGAAGACTAATGAATTGCTGGTAGCTAGCATTCCAGCTCTGGGTTGTCAAGTCTGGTCAGGAGCCAGGAGTGTGGATAAGGCACCTTTATGTAGGACACTCAAAGCAGAAATGAGAGTGGGTGAGAGCAGGAAGTCAGCACTGTGTGTTAAGAAGTAAGTAGAAAAAAGGCTCTAGACCCTTAGGTTTTCTGACACCATTGTCACACAATTGTATGGAGCAGGGCCCCAAAAGACTAAATTTCTTACCAACCTGTTCAAATAAAGTATGTGAGTGGGTGGGGGCGGGGGGAGGGCAGTTTAGAAGTACCTGAATCTGAAAAGTGATGAGTATATTGGTCAAGTGTTTTGGGTATTATTTACTATTATCACTGGAAAAAAAAAAACTGATTTAGAGCTGGGACCAGCAAAATACTTTTCTGCAGGTCAAATGTAGCTGGCCCATAGCTGCACTGATTTATGTGCTATCTGTAGCTCCTTTCACGCGAGAAGAGTAGCATTAAAGCCACAGCAGACACCGTATGACCTGAAAGCTTGAAAACATTTATTCTCTGGCCTATAAGATTTTTGTGGATTCCTGAAGCGGACTAAGTAGAATTATTTTTGAATATACTGAAAGTATAAAGAAGAACAGCTCAAAATAGAAGTTTGGGAGATACGCAATTTATTCAGATGTTCACATGACAGGAGCCACATAAGTAGTGACAGTAGAAGAAAACGTTCCTAAGGTACAGTGAGACTTGTGGTCAGAGGAAGACCGCTGTACAGGACTGGAAGGAAAGGCCACCAGTCTTGGAGATTGTACAGTGTCACTGACATTCTTTGAGGAGGGAGAGACCCAAGTATTTCAGAGGAAAGTCGTAGACTTCTCTTGGTAGCAATCTGCAGCAATAAAAGCTTAAGAATGGTAAAACTATGTATAATGGTTTAAGGAGATCGTATTCTAACCAGCCATGAAACTGTGAAGGAATTCATTTAGCAGCATTCCCACCTGCCTGAGACTCTACAGGTGTCTCTTCTTTTTCCTTTCCTAATAAACCTGTCCATACACACACACACACACACACTCTCTGTTATAATAGATACTATCAGGATAAGCCAACAGCGGTCACCTCTTGAGAAGGAAGGAAATGGGACAGCCAGACCTGATGCAGTAGTTTGTCTTGCCCACAGTTCTACTTTATGCAGTTCCAGTTATGGGAAATCAGTCAGAGCCAAATATATGGACAGTAAGATATTTTGACACAGCACATTCATATAACTTTTATAATACTGTTATAATTGCCCTATGTCACTATTGTACTGTGCCTAGTTTATAAATTATCTTAGGTGTGAATGGTTTCAGGCAACTACTGAGGTTTCTGGAACACAGGCCTGACGGGGAGTCGACCATTTTATACATAAGCCAGCTCTACCGGTGCCTTTCCAATTAAATCGTGTGTGTCAGGACTCTTCAAACTTGAGACTGACTTAAGATAACGTTTATCTTGGAAAAATCAGATGATCTGCAAAATAACAGCAAGATAAAGAAATAGGCCTAGTGAGATGAATATTTTTGCATGGCACCCTGTGAAGAGTGATTGTTAAGAATTAAGAATCAATAAGCCCACCAGGATGCCTGAGTTTGGACAGGATTTGTAGAGCACAGTGAACAGCTGACAGATTCGTTCTGTGCCCAGGGTGGTTGGGTATAATGTAAATAATGACTATCAAATAAAATCAAATGATGAAAATCTGATACTGAAAATCTATCCTTTGCTTAACAGTAACAGTGGTGACTAATGATTTTACATTTGTCTCTAAAAAGATAAAAAGTGGTTATTATACAAGCATTTGGATGCCAAAGCTTCATCAGATAACCTATTGACATTCTAAAAAATCTTATTTTGCTTTGTCCGTCATTTTTATGTATGCATTTCTATTGGTGGATTTCATCATAAAAGGTAATTGTGATAGGTCAGTACTTATTTTGGTATCCTGGACAAACTTACGTGAAGGTATTTACCCACAGCATAAAAATCCATCAGAGTAAGTTTCCTGTTAACAAGATCACTATCTCAATACATTGTTCTCCATGTTTTTTAGAAAAGACGCCGACGGATTGACCGAAGTATGATTGGAGAGCCAACCAACTTTGTACACACAGCTCATGTCGGGTCGGGAGACCTGTTCAGTGGAATGAATTCAGTAAGTTTGTTGGTGCCATGGGTTTTCCTCTGAAAACTCATTACGCCATGTTACATTTTAGTTTATACACATGGAATATATAGTATGAGCATAGAAGAACTATTAATCTCATCTCATTTGTCCAGTTACACATTTGTGTCTATTGTAGTTTCTATACTGAAGTCTTTGTCACTGCCTTTATCCTGATCAATTACTTTAAAGGGTGTGGGTTTTGAATGGAAGTTAATATGCCTGCTCACCCATAAGGACTTGTAGTTCAATTTTTAATAATCTTTTTTTCTCTTCAGTTAGTTGTCTTTTACAAAAACTTTTATTGCACTTTTAGCCTTTGTATTAGACTGTTTGTAATTTATTTCTGTGATTTAATTCTCATGCACTAAGCAGAGGATTAGGATTTGCACATTCTCCTCTAGGAATAAAATCTCTTTTAGAAAGGTTTCAGCAGACTTTAGATTACTCATCTGAATATTTTCATCTGAGAAAAACAAAAGACGGAGTCTCCCTCAGTACTTAGAGGCTTGCTTCAAAACAAGTCTCATCCCCCTCTGTTTAGAGTAAACAGATGTCTGGGTGATCTGGTCTTTTTAGCACCAGGTCAGTAAGGCTTTTTTCTAAGCACAGTATACTCATTGTACAACATTAATGAAAGACTTCACAGGAGAACAGAGACCTTTAAAGTAGGAAGATGGGTTTCCTGGATACAGCAAACAAGTTTGTCACTAGGTAAGCAATGGAATGGCATTTGTGGCTTCCTGGAAAGGAAACAGCTTGTTTGTTTAAACCTGTAGGAAAAGTACTTTGTTTTATTCAACTGCTTTTGTGGAAATGGAAGAGGTATCAGGTTGCTGTCAAAATATAATTCCCTATCTGTTTCCTGATTCAACTTGGAGTGAAAAGACCAAATGGGACTGATTTTTCTTAATATAGTTATCTACACAGATAAAAATTGAATGGGTTCATTTTTAAAAAGTTAAAATGAACTTTTTTCTCACATCTTTTTCTCAAATTTTTCAAGCTTGTAACTTCATAGAATGAATTAAACTTTTTGTTTATACACATTTCAAAATTAAGATTCCCATTTGGTGTTTTGTCTTTGGGGGAAAAAAAAAAAAAAAGCCTATTACTGACACATGCGACTCTTGCTTGACAAAGTTAGGCAGCCCGAGCCCCCTGCAGGGTTTCCACACTCACCTCATCAGACCCAGGGTCTCCAGGCACCTTTCTCTACCTACTGAAGTGGATTCTATGAAATGTAAAAATCTCTAGGACTCAATGTGTATTCTAAAGGCTTTGTTGTCATTGCTTGTTTGTTTCTAAAGGAATCCCCACGTGATTCCCATACAGGGACCCATGTAAGTTTCCTGAAAGTAGTGTTGACAGTTCTTACTTGTATTCAGTCTGTGCAGAGTCTTCATAAAGTTTTATGATTAACCATTTACAGAATTACATCATTTCAGTGGTGTAGCTTCAAGCCTTGCTTCATTCACCGCCCCCTCCCAAAGTCCCTACTGCCCTCCCGCCTTTATTCCACTCGCGTGGTCTCCTCTCCCCACACAAAGAAATATTTTGTTGTAAGTTTATGTTAAGGGAGCAGGTACTATTATGAACATACCTTGATGCAGAGAAGCAACCATGTTGTATTTATTGAATGTCAAGTGACTTACACTTTTTTCACCCTAGTGTTCTTCATACTAATATCTTGCTAGAATACTGTATATCCAGTCACACTAATACATTCATTCTCAACGGTGAAGAACTGACTTTTAAAGGAAGATACTTTTGTCCGTCTTAGAATCTCGACTGGCACTTATAAATGCATCATGTAAGAATAGGAGGATGTTGTCGGTTTTTCAGGCATGTTAGATGGGAAGATGCTTGGTATCAGGTGTGTTCCAGAAAAGAGCTGAAAGTGAATTTAAATTAACCAAATATGCAGGCCACCCCATGACCTCCCTCAACTTGAGCAAATGTACTGTTTTCTCTTACATTTTATTCCATGAAGTGCTCACTAAATAGATTAATGAATGGATGGTACTCTCATTCCACCTTTGTGGAATCATGTGAAAATGTGAGACCCCTTGAGCCTATTCCATACATGAGGCCAGGAATCTGGTGCTCCCTCCGCACCATTAGGCCATTATCTGCAAAACCTTCTTGCTTCTCCTTTTGCTAGCAGTCTAGCCCAATTCCTTTCATTCTCTGTTTCCAAATGACTTCTAATTGATAAAAGATTGGCTTGATGAGGTAATAGCACCTCATTGTCCTGTGCTATGGGTAGGAGAGATTATCATCTTAATTTTACAGATAAAAATCTGATATTTAGAAAGTTCACTTAGTACACTGTTAATCTGAATGACAATCTAAATCTTTGGAGTCTTTAAAAAACTTTTTCACTTTATAAGACAACAGTAAGTCCCCCATTAATATCCTAAATAGGTCTTGGAAATGGGGCCTTAGTGAGATGATATACTGAAACCAGGTTCTCAAATAACATTTCATTCAGCATCATTTTTCTTTTTTTTTTTTTAAAGATTTATTTATTTATGCATACAAGCACTGGGGCACAGACCAGAGGTGTGGGGGGGTGGGGGGAGGCGAGAGGATTCACCACAGAGAGCAGGGAGCAGAACAGGCAGATCAACTGAAGTACACTGCTGAGGGGAGCAGCGGGCACAGCAGGAGAGGTCTGCCGCACCATGTGGGTCCCCCTCCCTGGCCGGCAGCAGGGATCGAACTCATGCTGCAAGTGGCTGCGGTTTGCTACATAGTGCGCTGCTTAACCCACTGCGCCACCAGGGGAGGCCCTCAGCATCATTTTTCATAAATGTTATGACAGTGTATATGGCAGGTTCTCAAATAGTAAGAGTGTATCACACACAAATTTAACTCATACTTTTTCTGATTTTAATTGAGTCAATCACATGCATGCATGCAATGGCTATAAACTAAGATACTTGAGGAAAGGTGAGCTGCTCTGTAGGCTTCTGTTTTTGAAAAGTTAGCAGGGGTCTGCAAATTATAAATCTCTTTGTATTTGGGAAGTAGAGAAAGTGAAGGTGATGTGGGTAGGGAGCTATGGCAAGAAATGTTTCAGTAAGTGTTTTCCCTTACAACTAGAAAATGTAAGTGTAAAAAAAAAAAAAACAGGTTTTTTCCAGTAAAAACTGTCTCATTGAAAAAAGGCGGACTAGTTATAAGGTTTCTAAGAATCACTGATTGTGTTGACCTTACTTCTTCACTCCTTTTGTTTTAGGTTAGCTCCATTCAAAACCAGATGCAGTCCAAGGGAGGCTATGGGGGCGGAATGTCGGCCAATGTGCAGATGCAGCTCGTGGATACGAAGGCAGGATAGCCCAGGACCTCTGAGGTGAGTATGTGGGAGCTGGGGCACCAGGAGCCTGCAGTACCTACAATCAGCTGGTGCCATTAAGGCTAAAAGATACATGTTTTTTTCTTTTAAATTCTTACTTAGGTTTCCAAGGGATGGTAATAGGCAGTTAGGAGGCTCTGAGATTCTAGTTACAAGATTATACTTACATGTCCTTTGTGCATTGATAGTATGGGAAAATATTTATGCTAAATCTCTCATTGTAAACGGAGATTAAAAGGACTGCTTTTAAAAAAATTAACTCTTACTAAAGTATATATAAATAATTTGGATTTTTCTTTTGGTTTTATAGGTTATTGTGAATGTTCTCTTTCCACTATTCTTGATTTTTTTTTCTGTGTGTGTGTTGTGATTGCTTTTCTTTTCTTTTTAATTGCAAAAAAGAAGTGTGATGGCGTCTTGTTCAGCCTGTTGTGATTACTCCAGTGAGATGTTACTGTTCTGCTCCGAAGACGCTATTGTCAGATGAATCCTGCATTTCCTTCAGCTGGCATGCATGCCTCTGCACTCATGGACAGAGTTCTTTGGATTGTGGCTTAATTTTTTATCAATATGGATCTGATCTTAGCATGATCTTTTTTCGTGAATGCTAGCATTCTTTTTGCATTTTTCCCCCATTTTAAACAAATTTCTTTCCACCTCTAGCCTTACGGTTTTATTGGTAAGCAGTTTGTCACCATTTATATTTCAGGAGGTATGAGATCCATAAGCGCAACGATCATTTTTATTCATCTGAAACTTAAGCAGAGTAGGTATCTGCATGCTTTTTGAACTTGGTTTATATGAAGACCCATGGGATGCAGAAATGAACATTTCTGTTTCCATGGGCTGATGATACTGCTGCTAATAGAGAAAGTTTAGCTGTGGCGCCACATCAGTTTCACAGAAAAAGATGACCTGTAGCTTAGTTTTAGAAGTATGACTTTTGCTCTGTTTGAATTACAGTAAGAAAAAAGCTTGGCATTCATAAGGCACTCATTCTGTTGTAGATGTTCACTATTTATTTTGAGAGCAAGGACCTGTGATCATAAAAAGGTATGGTTATGTATCATAGTTCTGAACATCATTGTCTCACTAGCCATTAATTTTCTTTTGTGTACTCACTGTTTTTGTTAATGATACCCAGTTATTTCCGGGAGCAATTTATTGAACATCTGGCTTGTGCTACTACTAACTGCAGAGTCTGGTATTTACTGCCAGTGAAATAACCTGTATGGTGACTTTTTATGGTATTTGTGAGAAACCTTCACTCAGGTTCCAGAATACGTATTCACAGGTTGTATTTCAGATATTTCTGTAAGTGCTTCTTTTCCCCACTTGAGTGTGAAGTTTTTTTTTTTTAACCCTTTTTGTCCCTTAGTCCCAGGTTCTTGTGCATAAGGCACCTGAATAGACAAAACATGAAAGCATTTCTTACCCCAATTCTTTTGAATTTACGTCAACAGAGTGGGGTACCAGAATCACTCTGTTATTGTACTTCTGCAGTTTTCAGACTTCCTAGGTGTCAATCCCAAACAGAATCTGTCAGGAAGAAAATGTGTAATCTTAGGCATTTTGCAATTTAATATCTAAATTCTTCTGGTGTCTGTCATAAATTCATTGTGAGCTCTTACATTTGGGATCTGCCTGATTACCTGTCTTTCTGGTTGGCCAGAGTTGCTGTTCAGCGAGGGACAGTGTGTAGGCTCTTTAGAAGGCAGACTGGACTTTCTTGAAATTATTAGTAGCACTGATGCTTGTTCAGTCTGCTTCTGTTTGACTTGTATAACATAAAGAATCATGGTCCCTTTTCTCAATTCTGAGATTTTACTGTCTTTTTTTTTCATCCCTATATTTTTGCTTCTCCAAGGACCAAATACTCCAGTGACTGCTGGAGCGATCTCCATGGTGAGCCAAAGGCTGTGCACATCACTATTGTGCAGCTTTCACTGACTTCACAGGCACAACAGCCACCTTATGTACAAGCGCACGTGCCAGTACACTCAAGAAGCAAGAACATTATTGAAAATTCTAAGATACTAACCTTGAGTACGATTTTTTTTTTTAGGGAGGGTTGAAGAGAATTTGAGCATGTGAAGGGAGGCGGCTCTACCACATTCATATGTGGGATTGCAAATCTCAGGCAGGTATTTATTCTTAGATCAATGCATCTCATTTTAAAATTAAAGCTCATTAAATAGGATTTTCCTACTCCAAATTAGACTTAATATTCTGCTGAAGTACATGCTAACAACTGTTAAGCAAAAGAAACTGAATAAAGGGTTAACAATGATGAGGTGCTTTTCCAGCATGTAGGCATTAAGTGGTGCCAACGAGCATTGGGCAGAGTGGTGCCAATGCAGCGTTATCAGTGGGCCTTTAAAAATACTTTGTGAGTATATTAGCTTCTACTTTCATTATTAAATTATAGCAGTTTCATTATAGAGAGCAAGTTTGCCTTGATTTTGTTTAAAATGACTTCTGCTCAGCACCCAGAAGATAAAATGGACATATTTTTATAATATAAGCATACTTTTTTGTACATTGTGTTCATCCTTGAATAAAGTGAGTTTAGTGTTGGCTTGTAGATATTAAAAAGTATTGATTTTGATTCAATAAATGTTTTCTTCCAATCCAGTTTGGTGTTTTTTTCTTTCCACAAATTGCACCTGTTTAACAAAGGTGCCAATTTTCATGTTGAAACATTTTAATGAATGCAAATTAAGAATGCTAGTCCACATTTAATAGCTTAGGAGGATATATCAAGTTCCCTCTGGGGAAAAAGGCGGCAATTTTATTCCCCAGGGGACATCTGGTAGAAGAAAACGTGGGTTCAGTATCTGCTGTAGAACAGCACCCACAGCAGGACTTTACCCAACCTCAGATGTTGAGAAACTCTGGGTTATAAATGGCAAGACTGATACACTCACCAAATACATCTTGATAAAACTCCTTATTTGGGGCTTCCTTGGTGGTGCAGCGGGTTGAGCCCTGTACTGTAAAGCATCTGCGGCACAGCAAACCTCTCCTGCCTCACCTACTGCTTGTGCCTGACCTATACCCAGCTTGTATGCATAAATCAATCAATCTTAAAGAAAAAACTCCTGTGTTGCAGTCTTGTGCATAGGTCAGTTACACTTGTCTGGATTATGAGAAAGTGCCACATTATATCCTAACAATGGAACACTCACAACAAGGAAGTTGGGTTAGATGAAGTTCTTGGCAAGGTAAAATCCATACAATCCAGTAAGACATCCCATATAAGAAGTATCTGAAGAGACTGATGTTGGTGTATCAGGGACTCTGCTTATGTGGCCCATCCATTGAAAATATGCCCATCCATTGAAAACAGATATTCTTTTAAACAAAGTAGGATAAATCTATATAGTGTCAGACATAGTCTGTAATTTCCTACAACTTGAAGATACAAAAATCTACAAAATTGATACAAACGTAAGTTATATAACCTTTGCTTTTAGTGAACTGAAAAGCAATTGACATTAGCCTTTCATTTTCTGTCTCCATCCAGAGTGGCCCAATTAGAGAAAAATTGGATGGCTATCTTTTTGGCACCTTAGTTTTTATAGTGTCTGACACCATAAGGAGTTTTTGTTTGCTTCTAAGTTGAGGCAGCCCATCATACCAATAACTCATGGGTTATCCTGCCTTTGATGCACAAAAGAAAAAAACTTACCTGTTTACTAGGATAATTCTTCCTGAATAAGAAAGCCCAGATAGCTGGTTTATAATATTTTAAGGAACTGCTGAACAAGTGGTGACCTTTAAGGATGATTTGTGCTTCACTGGAAGGGAATAGCAGAAGCATACAGAAAATGTCTAATTCTAAACCACATTTTCATTTCTGTAAATCCAAGTTCCAGAGTTCACACTGCAATCCAGTAAAACACATGTATTCAGTAGCTTTAAACAGATCTATGCCGGGGGATCCAGTAAAGATTTGTAAGTAGTTTTGTTTGTGTGTCCCTCTAAAGCAGCACCAAATAAGATTTGTACTTA
This sequence comes from Galemys pyrenaicus, assembly GCA_019455555.1. Classification (NCBI taxonomy): domain Eukaryota; kingdom Metazoa; phylum Chordata; class Mammalia; order Eulipotyphla; family Talpidae; genus Galemys; species Galemys pyrenaicus. The sequence continues at coordinate 1,411,825 of JAGFMF010012090.1, read as the reverse complement.
GGCCTCTGGTTGCCCCTCCCTCTTAGACCTTGCTCATTTCTATGTACATGGGGCGATGTCTGTTAGGTGCAGCATGCTCAGGCAGTGCCTGAAAGCACAGTACTTGTCATTTCCAGGTTTCTTTAAAAGTCAACATTGTGCTTTTCAGATAGTGCAAAGAGGTAAATGTCACTATTTCTTGCTTTTGGCAGAATCACCAGTATTCATAATTCCAAATGCAGTGATTGAGTTGAACTCCTTTCCAGCTATACTATTCTGTTTCCTATACTGCCCCCCGCCCCAGATCTCTAGGCTTTGCTTACCTCTGATTTTCACTGCTTGGGTAGTTACATCTGTCTTCAGGCTGTTATAACAAAAAACAGAAATCTGTCACAGTTCTGGAGGCTAGAAGTCTGAGATCAGGTGAAGTCCTCTTCTGGAGTATTTCAACATGGATTTGGGGGATGGGGGGTAGTGGATATAAACATTCAGAACATAGCACACAGGTACAGCCAACAAGTGGTTGCCACATCTGTGTGTAGATGCAGCCATAGCTGACCTATGCACAAAGCAGCTAAGACAACAGACTGTCTGGAACAGCAGCACATCATGAAATGCCAATACTGCACCCAAGAAATGACCACGAACAGCCCCTTCTCTTTACAATCTGTCATTCTGAGGAAACAGTTTAGAAACTGTCACGTGTAAATTAAATTTGATGGTTGAGGAGTTACAGGAAATGCAGGATTTAAGTGGTCCAACTTGTGATTAGTAGAAGTCTTATGAAAAGCAAGCAAGGAAAATGCTCTGAAGAGAGAAGAGTGTCATAAGTATCTTTCTTCATGTTCTGAAATAAAAAAAAATCTTTCATACTTCACAATCCTCAACTGGCCTTTTGTTCTGTAGACTCATAGCCAGCTACGGGAAATTGTATTACTTCTCTGACTACTACTTTTGAGGACTACCAAATTTCTCAGCAGCAACACCAAAGTCTAGAACACAATGGCACTTAACTGGGAGAAAATGGTTTCAAACTAGTGATTTATCAATTGTCAGACTCAGTGACAAAGATTGAAAAAGCTGTGCAAAGAATCAAACTTTCCCACACATTCACATAACTGGGAGCCTACTCTGAAAGAACAAGTACAACAAATTTAGTATAAGACAAATCTCAACTTCTTGGTCAGAACCAAGTTAGAATGAGATGCTTTTAGGAAAACTGTTTACAAGAAGTCTAGTTAAATCCTCAACATTTAATAGCAGAAGATACATACATTCAAAATTTTGTTAGTGGGCACTGTGTCCCTAGGTAGATACTGGGGCTGAATAAACAGACTAAAATAAAAAATAAAATGAATAAAAAGTAAGGAACTTTCTAGTGGTGGGGGTGCAAAGACATACATTAAGCCAAAAAACTACAAAGAAGTTTAGAAAATTACTCTGGACAAACAGCTGGAGATAAGGGAAAGGAATTGCAATTTAAAATATCACCATGTTGAACTAGTAATACACAAAAACATGTTTTTATTGTTAGTAAGCAAAAAGAGAGAATGTAAGTATTCTAGTATCCAAAGGTAAGACATGCTTTTAAGCAATTAATGGAAGTACCCCAAGTTCCTAGAAGACAGCCACACGAATGAGTATGTTGTTAATAAGAAAAGTTTTTTGAGGAGCACAGTTCTTAGTGACAACTATTTTTTTAATGGTTGTAGGGCTAATTATGACGCAAAATTTTAAAAAAGCATGAGAGATCTTTATAGTGATAGGATGGAATATAAATTTCACGGGACAAAATTCAGAAGATACTGTAGGGAAAAGAAGTGGAAAACTGTAAAGTACTCATCTTTTTATGTACATATTGTTAATTCATGAAATACTGTTTACTCAAATGTGTATAAAATACACAAAATTAATGAATCCAAATTATATCATTTAGGGTTAAAAAATGAAATATAAAGATAAAAACAACTATAATTTAAAACAACTACAATTGTATATTACTTGCATCTTTTTTTGCATAAAATTTGTACAATTCAAAGTTTGAGATTCAAATGAAAGTATGCCCACATTATTCAGAATTAAGGAAGACACCCTCAGAAGAATTAAAACTGCAAATGACTATAGTATTTTTCTAAAGTAGAACTATATGTGGGGGTGGGGTGAGTGAGACTCATTTTTCATTTAGTGCCAATCCTGTTTGGATTTCGTTTTCCATGTACTATGAATTTCATAATAATAATAAAAATGACATCCAAGTAGATTAGAGAGGAAGAATGCAGATTAGGCAGCTCCAAGTCTTTGTTTCACATGAAATACACAACAAAACACCCAAAATGCATTTAGAGCTCTAGAAACCAGCTAAGAATCCACAAGTGAACACTTGAACAAGGGCACTCTCCAAATGGTAGAGATTTGATTTGCATTTCCCCACTCTCTTCCCTATACCCTTGGTATTAAAGGAAAAGAATGAAATTTGCTTTTAACTATGATTTGTCTGGACTGAGGAACTGCTTGCCCTCTTCTGACAGGAATGGTGGCATAATTTGCAAAGACAATTGGAAACTTGAAAGAGGTGGTCTTGGAAGCAAGTGAGAGTTGCAGGTGGTGCCTGGGGCAAGAGATTATAGACTGAGGAACACAATGGAAATTCAAGGCTTTAGAGGAACCCAAATATTAGATTCTTTTGCAAAATGCAAAATCAAGTAAAGGGTCTCTTCTGGTGGCTAAGGGGTTAAGTCTCAGCACTATCAAGCTATCAGCAGTCACTGCAACAGGAGTGTGATCCCAGGCCAGGGAGGTGACTGACCCACATGGCTAAGCAGACCTCTCCTCTATCTTGCCTACTGCTCTCCTCAGCAGTGCATTCTGTGTCCCACTGTGTCTCTGATGAATCCTCTCACCCTCCCCACCCCTGCACCTCTGGCCTACATCCCAACTTTAGTATGCATAAATAAATCAATCTTAAAAAAACCCACACAGTCTCAGGGAAGATACACCTCTGGAAAAGGTAAGAGAGGACCCTGAGACTTTAAATTGGACTGATTAGTTAAGGTCTTTGCCTGCCTGAAGTCAGCAAAGACTGGGAGAGGTGACTGTTGTATCAAATGTGCAAATCCCAACAAAAGATGGTAATACATACAACGAAACACTAAAACATTGCTCATTCACAGAAACAAATACCCAGAAAGCAATCTTTACAAAGTAAAGACCTCAGAACCTCCCTGATGGTGCAGTGGGTTAAGCAACACATTATGAAGCAAACTGTAGCCACTGCAGCATGAGTTTGATCCCTGCTGCTAGCCAGGGTGGGGTCCCACATGGTGCAGCAGACCTCTCCTGCTTCGCCTGCTGCTCCCCTCAGCAGTGTATTTCAGGTCATCTGCCTGTTCTGCTCCCCATTCTGTCTCTGGTGAATCCTCACACCACCCCACATCTCTGGCCTGTACCCCAGTTATTGTATGCATAAATAAATCTTTAAAAAAAAATACAGATCTCTGACTTAACAATTTAAAATAACTGTCTTCTAACAAAAACAATACAGTCAAAAAATGGGCAGGAGCTAAAAAGACACATGTCCAAAAAGGAAATGCAAATAGCCAACAGGTATATGAAAAAACGTTCAACATCTCTTTTAATTGGGGAAATGCAAATCAAAACCACAATGACAATACTATCGCCTGTGGAATAGCACATATCAAAAGAACTGACAACAAGTAATGTTGGCGGGGGTGTGGTGAAAAAGAACTCTCCTACACTGCTGGTGGGAATGCAAACTGGTCCAACCACTATGGAAAGCTGTGTGGAGGACCCTCAAATTACTAAAAATGGAGCTACCATTTGACCCAGCACTTCTACTGCTAGGAATTTATCCAAAAAAAACAAAAAAATTAATTCTAAAGGACACCTGCACTCCTATGTTTATTGCAGCACTATTCACAATAGCTAAGATATGGAAACAACCCAAATGACCCAAAACATACTGGATCAAGATTTGGTAAATATACACAATGGAATACTATTCAACAATCAAAAAAGCTAAATTGAGGCTATTTGCAGCAACATGGATGGAACTGGAAGGGATGACATGCTCAGTGAAATAAGGTAAGAAAAAGGAAAATAGCTGGCGCGCCAGAAACTAGAGGGTTTGTGCCGCCTGGGGGTGGCCCCGCAGCTTTCTGGTGGAGACTTGGGGCTGGCAGCCGCGGCCTCTAGTCTGGGATGATCCACGCTCTCGGTGGAGGCAGGAGAACTGAGCCGGAGCCATGGCCAGTACAATGGTAGCAGTTGGACTGACCATTGCTGCTGCAGGATTTGCAGGCCTCTATGTTTTGCAAGCCATGAAGCATATGGAACCTCAAGTTAAACAAGTTTTTCAAAGCCTACCAAAATCTGCTTTCAGCGGTGGCTATTACAGAGGTCGGTTTGAACCAAAAATGACAAAACGGGAAGCAGCATTAATATTAGGTGTAAGCCCTACTGCCAATAAAGGAAAAATAAGAGATGCTCATTGGCGAATTATGCTTTTAAATCACCCAGACAAGGGAGGATCTCCTTATATAGCAGCCAAAATCAATGAAGCTAAAGATTTACTAGAAGGTCAAGCTAAAAAATGAAGTAAATTTACGATGAATTTAAAGTTCTTAGCAGTTTATGTATGAATACGAACTTTTTAATAAAATGCTTCAAGGCTAAAAAAAAAAAAAGAAAAAGGAAAATATCAATGGTCTCACATATAGGAGGAATACAGGGGAGTCAAATAAGGTATCAGGGAAAAAAAGACAAAACTATCAGGCAACTATAAATCTGAGACATTCAGCAGGGGAGGGAGATTAAAATGGGTGGAAGAGCATGAGAGACTATGGTGATGGTTCACAAGTGACTTTTAGTGTTGGGATTTTACTGGGACTACACCTGAAAGGAGAAATCAAACACTGTACAGAAATGAAAAATAATGTAATATATATGTGTGTGCGTATACATATACACACATACATACACATAAATTAAAAAATAAAAACTGTCTTAAATGTGGTCAGGCTGCTATAGACCAAGGATAAACAGACAACTAAATAAAAAGGATTTATGAGACACAGAGAAAAATCAACAGAAATGGAAACTATAAAAAATAATAAAGCAATTTTGGAGCCGAGAAACAGAGTATGTTAAGTGAAAAATTCCCTAGTGAGAAGGTGAGCTGGGACTGCCTGATTTCTCTCACTATATCACTCATGTCCTCTGCTGGCCCCTGCTTCAACTTACTCTGGATTCTCATGGACTTTTTACTCCATTCCTCAACTGGTCAGTCACAGATCCTGACACAGTGCCTCATGTGAAGTATACCATGTGCAAAAATCTGTGCTGTAGACATGGGGCTTTCCTAGCATGCTGGATCCAAAGGGGAAAATCCACTGCAGTCCAGCCAGTTATTCCAGGAAGTCAGTGAGTGGTAAACATGTGTCCTATTAAGATGAAACAAACCTAGTTATCTTTCTTGATTTGGATGTTAGCAAGCAAGGCAGTTCCTTTTCTTCCCTGATTTGATACTGGCACCTCCTCTTTCTCTCCAGTAGTTTGTGGACTCAGTAGGGGTTCTGTCTCTCATAGTCATCTTTTGCAGCTCTCAGATAAAATGAATAACCATAATAGGTAAAAGTTTCATTCTAGCTCAAAGATGCTCTTGGGGAAATGACTCAAACTGTAATATCAAAGAGTTACATGGATTAGAAAAAGGAAAACCAACAGTAGAGGCTTCTGGAAAATAAGTGGTAAAATGCTAACAATTAATTATTAACTGTATTTTCTCTCCAATCTTAAAATAAATGCAGTTTGGAACTTCCAGTACGGGTTTAATTACTGGTTTATTTACTAGACTTTCATTCTTTCTAGATTGCAGTTTACAGACCTGGCAAAAAAGGAAAGGAATCTGAAGGAGGGGTGAGGACATGTGTAGTAAACACAAGTAGGAGCTAGGCATGAGCTTTGCTGATTCTCACAACCATCCTGTTAAAGAGCGCTTTCTGCAGGCCTCCCTGGTAGCACAGGGGTTAAGGATACAGCGCTATCAAGCTATCACCAGCTATTACAGCAAGGGAGATGACCCACATGGCGCAGCAGACCTCTCCAGCCTCGCCCACTGCTCCCCTCAGTAGAGTACTTTGGTCACTCTGCCTGTTTTGTTTCCCCCTCCATCTCTGGTGAATCCTTTCACCCCCACACCTCTGGCCTATAGCCCAGTTCTTGTATGCATAAATCTTAAAAAAATAATAATGTGTGGGGCAGAATGCAGACACAGGGTAAAGAACAAAGGGTAAGTCCACATTGACCAGCTGCCTGCCTGTATTTTTTCACAGAGGACTTTTACATAGATGAGAAGAAAATAGGAAGCAAAGAGAGGACTTTGCTGAACTTAGAGGACTTTTCCCACCAGGATGGAAGACTACCTGGCTCTGAATCCTCAATCACAGACTTATAGGAGCCCAGACCCAACACTACACTCCAGGTCTTGAACACCTAGGAACACACTATGCTCTTTAAGGCAAAGGATATAGGGAGGACAAGGTTCAGAATTAGCTACTGAAAAATATTTTAATTGGAAAATAAAAACTACTGTAGAGAAAATAGACAATAACCCAGAATATTACAAGCAAGCAGCAGTGCCTACCCAAGGTCCTGGCAACAATGAATGGATTTGCTGGCACTGGGAAAGTCAGAAGCTAGAAAGATTTATTTACCTCTAGTGCCTTAGGGGATTTTATGGAAGGCAAAATCATTTGGTAGTTAGATTTACTAGGTGTATGCAACTGTCCTAAATCTGCTCTTGGCCTCATAGAAACTGAAACTCTCTACTGCAGCCTATTGATTTTTCTGTCCCTCTCTAGCTGCAGTCCACCACAAATATTTCATTTGTTCAAACTTTCTCGGGTTGGGTATCTTTCTTGGCATTAAAAAAATCTGTGGTAAAATACACAAAATTTACCATCTTAGCCACTTTTAAGTGTATATTTCAGTAGTAGTATACACATTTACACTGTTGTGCAATCAATCTCCAGAACTTTTCCATTTTGCAAAACTGCTCTCCACCCATTAAGCAGCTCACCCCCCCCCCCCACAGTCCCTGGGGAACCTCCATTATATTCTCTGTGCCTATGAATTTGACTACACTAGATATTTCACATATTTGTCTTTTTGTGACTACCTTATTTTAATACTCAGCATAATGTTTGTTCTCAAGGTTCATCCATATTGTAATGCGTGTTAGAATTTTCTTCATTTTGGGAATGCAAACTGGCCCAACCACTATGGAAAGCTGGGTGGTCAAACTACTAAAAATGGAGCTACCAATTCCACTCCTAAGAATCTACGCAAAGAACACAAAAACATTAATTCAAAAGGATACCTTACCCCTACTTATTGCAGCACTATTTACAATAGTTAAGATATGGAAACAACCCAAATGCCCAAAAATAGATGACCAGGTCAAGAAGATGTGGTAAATATAAACCATGGAATACTATTCAACAATAAAAAAAGATAAACTCATGCTATTCGCAGTGACATGGATGGAGAGAGCTGGAAGGGATTATACTCAGTGAAAAAAGAAAAATATCAGAAAAAATATCGAAGGTAGCTAGGAGCACAAGTAGAACTTGAATGTCTTATCTTGATAAGGAGGAATACAGGGGAACCATATAAAGGATCAGGGGGAAAAAATAAAATTAACAGACACCTATAAATTGGAGATATTCTGCAGGGGAGGGAGCGGGATCCAAACGGGAGGGAAGCACACCAGGTTCTATGTGATGTGCACAGGTGAACTGGTCGTGGGAATTTTATGGGGACTACACCTGACAGAAGAAGGTGAACACTGTACAAAAATGAACAGGATGTAATATATAAATGAATGATTAAAAAAAAGTTAAAGGCAGTAAAAGTAATACTTTTTTTTTTAAAGACTGAATATTCTACTTTATGTATATATCACATCTTATTTATCTCATCATCTATCAATGGACATTTGGGGGTGCTTCCACCTCATGGGGACTAACTAATGCATGAGTGTAAAATTATCTATTTGAGACCCTGCTTTCATTTCTTTTTACTATATCCCAGAAGTGGGATTGTTGTCCGTAGCAGCTGCACCATTTTACATCCTGACCAAGGCACAAGGGTGTCAATTTCTCTACCACCATTGCCAACACTTACTTTTTATAGTAGCCATCTTGATGAATGTGAGGTGGTATCGCTCTGTGAATTTATTTCCATTAAGATTAGAGACACTGAGCACCTTTGTAAGAGCCTATTGGCTATTTGTATACCTTGTATACATAATATACCTGGTATATATTATATACCAACTCAAGTTTTACATTTTCAAGTATGAAAATTTAAAATACACACTTACAAAATGGACTGTAATTCCGCTTCTGGGTATATAGCCAAAGGAAATAAAATCTGAATTTTCAAGAGCTTAATCTGCATTCATGTTTACTGTAGCATTATTCGCAGTAACCAAGATTTGGTAAGTGGGCAAAGAAAATGTGCTGTGTACACACACACCATTCAGCCTTAAAAGAGGAAATCAGTCACAGACAGGAAGACAAATACAGCATCTCACTTTTATGTGGAATCTGTCAGTTGCCAGTTTAGGGATGTGAGAAAGGGCTGATGTTGGTAAAAAGATACATTCATTTATGTAGGCCAAGTTCTGAAGAGGTATTGTGTGACAGTGATGACTATGGCTAGTAACTGTAAAGCATATGCTTGAAAACTGTTAAGAGGGTTGATGGTAAATGTCCTCACTACACACACAAATTACAATTATGGGTGGTAGTGAATATACTAGTTAAATATATTATATAAAATATATGATTAAATCAAATATATCAAATCAGTTGATAGTGTGTATAGTTTTACATGAAAACTGAGTACTTGTCTTCTACCATTAGCTGAAAATCATGTTTAAATCCTAATCCCTAAAAGATGGCAGTATTAGAAGTGGGGCTTTTGGGAGGTAATTAGGTCATGAGCATAGTACCTTCATGAATGGAATTAGTGCTGTGAAAACAGAAGCCTCATTGAGATCTCTCACCTCTTCAGCCCTGTGAGGATATGATGAGAAGGTAGCATCTCTGAAACAAGACATAGACAGTGAATCTGTCAGCATCTTGATGTTGTACCTCCCTGCCTTTGAAACCATAAAAAATAAATTTTCGTTTATAATCTACTCAGTCAATGACATTTTGCCAGTGAAAACCAAATGGATGTGTCATACACATCTTCAATATAAACAATTTTTGTTCATCAAGTATACCTCAACAAAACAGGAAAAAAACAACAAAAGATTAAAAACAAATCTTATATGAAGAAGGTACGCCCTTAAACCAAAACAATGAACAGTGAGAACAACAGAAAACCTAAACAGAAATATACGTTTCACTGGCAGAAATCAAAAGGCTCATATACATATGAAAAGAAATTCAAAAGTACTAACTGGGAAGAGGAAAACTAAAAATCTCAATGAAATTCCATCACGTGCACTGGTGAGATGGTGATGGGGAATACATGGGGATTACAATTAATGGCAAGTATATGTAAATTTAAAAGTATTTTAATAAAAAAAAAATTAAAAAAAAATTCTATCACAAACCCACCAGATAGACAAAGTTGAAAAATAACAAGTGGTCTGATGAGCACCTGCCAGGAGTCTCTAGTGTGTGCAATTGTTCAGTATATACTGTTATAAGTTCTACTATTTTTATGTATTTTACCTGTTCTTTTATTAGTGGTCAGATTTGGGTGATCAGTATTTTCTCAAAGATATTCCATAAGAACTTGAAAAGACCAATAATAAAGTATTCCAAATCCGGTGTCCAAGTGCATTAACACTACACTAGGAAACAGTTGTACCCATATCCAGTCACTATTGTCTAAAGATATCCAAATAGAATCTAAAGTTCTCTGTTTTTTGGTTGCAAATTGCTTCGGTGTTGTTTTTCTGTGAAGGAGTCATCTCCCATCTCCCAAAATATTTAATTAAGGGCAGCAAACATATCTGGAAAGATAGTTAAGAAACTCCCTTGCTCTCACTTTTTTAACGAACAATGATACTAAACAGTCACGCTGTAGTGTAGTGCCATCTAGTGATTGCTCCATTTTTTTTTTTTTTAACTACCCTTTCCCTTTTCTGGCAAGTTATCTGCCCTTAATCATCTGCCATCATGCTCCAAGTAGAGGGCAGCCTGGCTAACATCTTCCCATCATGTTCTAAACCTTTGTAGAGTTTTCCTTAGTGAGAGTAAGCACCTTTCCATGTTTATTGGAAATTTCCCCTAAATCTTTTTGTACTAGTTTTCATATTCCTTGAGTAGATAACCTAGCAGAGGTATTACTGGATTATATAAGATTTCCATTAAGAGATGTCTATACTGTTTTCCACCAATTTGCAATCCCACCAGAATTGGATGAGAGTTCCTCTCTCTCCACATTCTTGCCAACATTTGTTTCCATTCTTTTTGATGTGGCAAGTGTGGTACTGATTTGCATTTCTCTTATTGTAAGTGAACTATTGTAAGTTGAACTATTTTTCATGGTGGTAGGCATCTGAATGTTTTCTTTAGAAAAATGTCTATTTCAGTCTTTTACCCATTTGTCTGGATTGGGTTTTGTTGTTGGATTAAGACCTTTGTATACTTTGTAAATCAGCTTGTCAGATGTGCAATATGCAAATATTTTCTTCCATTCTGTAGGTTTCCTTTTAGTTTTTGTGAGTTTACTTTTTATCTTAATGTAGCCCCACTTGTTTACTGAGTTGTATCCCCAAATACATGTCTGCAGTAGAGACCCTGTAGTGAGTCCTGTTTCATGTATTTTATGGTTTTGGCTCTATCATCCAAATCTTCAATCTATTTTGAATTTTTGTGCATGAAATTTTGCTTTTAATGTAACTGTGTTTCCCATGAACTTTCTCCTTTCTACTTCTTTTTTTCCTTTCCTTATATGAAGTTTGAATACATTTGTTCCTTTTTCTAGTTCAGTCAGGTGTAGGGTTACTTTCCACTCCAATTCTCTTAATGTGGGCCTGTATTGCTATGAACTTCCCTTCCAGTAGTTGATTTTAGCTTATTAAAGGATCCTGTAACTTGTTTCTCTATTTTCATTAGTCTTCAGATACTTATTTTTTCATTGACCGGGTTGTTCAGAAGCATTGTTTAGTCTCCATATCTGGTTTATTCTATGATTCTCTGTGGTTAATTTCTAGCATTACACTGCTGTGCCCTGAGCAGATGCTTGTTCTTTTTTTCTTCATGTATTTTCTGAGACATGCTCTGAATAGCATATGAGCTATTCTTAAGGATGCTTCATGTGCATTTGAGAATAAAGTACATTAATCTTTTTTCAGGATAGAAATCTCTGTAAACAAGACATTAAATTCATCTGTTCAAACACTTCATTTAAGGCCTGTATTTGTTAATTTTCTTTGGATGACCTATCCCTTGAGTGGTGTGTTGAGGTCTCTGACCAAATTTCATCAATATGTTGCTTCAGGTCTGTTAGTAGCTGCTTTATATAACTGGGTTCCCTGTGGGTACATAGTGTTAGATCTACATGAATTATTCCCTGATCATTTATATAATGTGTCCAAGTATGTCCTTGATTAACTTTCATGGCAGAAAGTCTAGTTTATCTGATAATTTCAATTTGTACTTTCCTTTATATTCTACTGGCTTAAAAAATATTGCTTCAACCTTTCACCATGTTTGCTTTGCCTTCAGTTTTATTTGGGTCTCCTGTACACAAAGCACAGATAGGCGGGAACTTATTAAACCCAATTTATCATTCTAGGCTTTCTAATTGGTGAGGTCAGCCTTTCACATTTTGCATGATGATCAATAAAAGCTTATCACCATGCTGCTTTCTAACTTTTGATTGTTGACTCCCCCCCCCCATTTTTTCTTTTATTTGGGTGGCTTTCCCTAGTGACTGTTTCTTCATTTCTATGTGTCTCTAGTCTAAATATTTGGTTAGTGGTTACCATACCTAATCTATTCCTTTACTATATAGGTTCTGTCCATATCTTTCTCCCCTTTAGTGTTTTGTTGTTGACATATAAATATCCTTGCTCATGTTTCTGATTTTGCATTCCTATTGTCATTTTGCTCAGGATTTTGTGCTTCATTTTTTCTTCTCTTGTATACTCTCTTCAGTATTTTTTAGAGGGCAAATATGGTGATGATAAACTCCATTAGCTTCTGTTTAGGAAAGCCTTTATTTCACCTCCATACCTCAGCAAGGACAGGTATTTACAGGACACTCCTACACACATTCTTGTCAAGAGGGTGGATTGGGGTAAAATACAAGGAAAGTCTAATTTGAATGCCTTTTTCCTATCTTCCCATAATTTTATCTGATATTTGATAAATGATGGGTCTTGGAATAGGATGCTTTGCATTTAGAATGTGGATGTTCTCTCTGCTTCCTGGACACCCATTCTTAATTGATCTTGTAGGTTTGGGGAGTTGTCAGCTATTCTTTGAAAAGTCTGTTTCCTTTACCTTCAAGTAGCCATCATCCTTATGTTTTCTCTTCTAATTATTTAAGTTTTTTCATCTTTCCTGTCTTGTTTCTCTTTCTGGTTGATTTACACATTTGTCTTCTACTTCTTTAATTCTCCCCAGTTTAAAGTGTTTTCTACATCTTCAAGTATTTCATTGTATTCAGGGACTCTGTTTATTTTTATAAATTTTTAATCATTTTGGTAAAGAACTCTTTGCTCCTGGATTTCCCAAGTTTTTGTACCATCTTACCTGTCCTTGACTCATCTTCCGGTTACTTAGCATTTTGAATAGTCTTTGATAGGTTATTTCTGCATCCTTTTATGACACTCATTTTGCTCTTCTATCTAATAGTGAGATGTTCCTTGGTTCCTACTTACGTCTGTTGCCTTGTTTTTTCATGGGGGCACTGTGGGTTTAGTTTTGTTTCTTAGTTTACCTTGGGGTGAGGTGGGGGCAGGAAGGGAATCTGGGTCTTAAATACCTGATTCTCAAATTTTGTTGAGAAGTAAGATTGGTCACCTCAGCCTCTTCTCCACAGCAATATTTGGTGCTTCAGTTGTCCTAACTTCCTACCTGCCTCTCTGCAATAGATCATGATCTATGAAGTACTGAGTCTCCTGATAAGGAGGCTAGCTCTGATCCATGAGGCTCTCGCTTAGAGTCAGTTGGGTCTAGCAAGTAGGAGGCATTTTAGTGGGTATGTTTCTTGTTGCCTAGCTATAACTGTAGGCAATAGCCTCCAAACCAATCTCTACAACTGCCCACCTTCCTCTGAGATCCAGTTTTAAGTGCTGTATGGCCACCTTGCTACTTCCCAAGTCATCTCTACTACTGGGCCCACAAATTGAGTTCAATGGACCTGGCTCTGCCTAGCATTTATCTCTTACTTCTGGGAGGAGGAGCTTTCCTTGTCTGAGGTGCTCTCAAGAGTTACCAACATTCCAGGTTGGAGCCACGCTGTGCACATCTGTACTCCTTTTCTGTAAAGGGAAATCTGGAGTGCCCTGTCTTCATGCAGTGGATAGCTGAACCCTCAGCCTGTTCCGCTAGCTGGGGTATTCTACTTTCTTGGGCATGCACCTCTTCACCTCTTCTGTCTTTCCCTGTTAACAAGTCATACAACCTTAGTTTGAATCCTCCATGGGAAAGTGCTGGGACTGTGTCGAGGAACTTCTGAATCTTCCTTTGAGGAAATATTTTTTTTAATAGTTGTTTTTAGGGGAACAGTTGATTCCCAATCTCTCTATTCTGCCATGATGTGGGTAGTTCCTCTCTTTATCAGATTTTTCTTGGGGATTAGGGGTTAAGGGAGTTGGATTGAGTTCCTAAGGTTTACTTATAAATCATTATATCCTTTAAAGTCAACTGCTGGGTCCTCAAATTTAGACAATTAGAATAAATGTTAATTTCCTAGGGCTGCCATCAGATATTACCAAAAAATGGATGGCACAGAACAAGAAGCTGGAAATCCAAAATGAAGTGTTGACAGGTTGGCACTGCCCCTGGAGGCTCTAAGGAGCAACTCTTGTTTCTTCTAGTTCCTGATGCTGTTGATTTTCTTTAACTTCTAGTTACAGCTCTCTGCTATCTTTATGTTGTCTTCTCTTCATTGTGCAACCTTCCTTTCTCTCTCCCTCCCTCCCCATTCCATCCCCAAGGTACATGTGATGGCATTTTCGAGCCCAAACAGGTTATTCAAAGTAACTTCATCATTTCAGAAATTTAATTACATCTGTAAACACCCTTTTCTCAAATACAGTGACAGACATATTCTAGGGATTAGGACTTCTTACTTTCCGGTAGCAGTTATTCAACTCATTATACATATGTTTAATATTACATAATAAAGGAGTTAACTGTAACACCATGGAAGAATGGTCACTGGTAAATATGGCTAAGGAAAACCAGTGTGTTTGTTGAAAAAGGATAAATTGAGAGGCAAAATTCTTACCTACCACGTGAGTAACGTTCTCTGGGTGCAGAAGAAAAAAATGAGAGAACTTTTAGAAAGTTCCTTCTTCTTTGCCAGAGTCCTGGGATCTGATCCTGTAAAACAAAATGTTGCATTTACAAATATTCCCTAAAGAAGTGGCCAAAAAGAATGCTATAGTAGCCCATTATCTATTCTTTCCTTTTTCACTAGAAAGACTTCTAATTTTACTTAGAGCCATCAATTGCTCAGTTAAGAAATTTCATTTCCCAGGTTTCCTTGTTGCTACTGCTGATGTGACACCATTTTGACTAGTAGGACATAAGCAGAAATGGGGCAAGCAGAGTCTCTGGAAAAGTTATTTTACTAAAAGAAAGAAACACACATATGGACCTTTCCTCCTAAGTCCATCCTTCATGAAGCAATGAAGTGATGCCCCAATGTGTAATTACCGGGGCCTTGAGTCTCTGACAGCAGTATAGATTCACTGTATCAGCAATCTCCCTGAGACATTCCTGTTATAAAAGAAAAACAAGCCCAGCTGGGTTTAAGCCACAGTTATTTAGTTTTTTAAAAGTCTTTAAAATCTAAACAGTAGCTAGGCATTTCACAAATACTATAAAGCCAACAATAAGACATTCCCAATTTCTCAAGAGATTTAAAAACATAAGGTCTTCACATCAACACATGTCCCCACTGACCCTTTTGAATGAGTGGATATAATTATTTTATCTAATTCTGTATGAACGCAATAAAGTGCAGAGTAGGTTAGTGTAGATTCTTTATTGATTCCATCAATGTATTAGTAGATATGATATTAATAAATGGTACTTTTACATTCTTTTAACCAAAAATATAACAAATATTTACACTCAGTAAAAATACAAAAGCATACAGAGGCACTGTCTTTCTGAAAGACATAAGTTTAAGAGGTATCAAAAAATAGGAGACAAACATTGCTTGTTACAGAATACTTTACAATCACTGAATTGTGCAGTAGAATTGCTATTTGATTATTACAACTAAAATTTTGTTTTTGTCTTTTGCAGATAACTTAAAAAAGATGACTTATAACAGCATAACAAAAGCTAAAAGCAAACTGGGTTCAAGTTTAAATATGAAAATGTATTGTGACACTTCTCTGAAGATTTACCCTTTAGCATTTAAGGTAATGCTAAAAGGACATATCCACTTCAAAAGTACATTTTTTAGAAAAACTTAAAGATCGTAACAATCATTATTTTAAATATACAAGGAAACACCTTCTCTCCGTTCTTTTAACAGGGGAGAGAAGAATACAATAAAATTAAGTTTGTTCTTGGAAATTCCAATTATAATAGCCACAGTTTAGTCTGGGAGAGAATCTCAAGGAGTGAAATAGATGACAAGCTAAAAATTCTTCTCAGAGAGCATACTGAAAGCAGTCATTTGGAGGAAGTAAGAATCTATATTAATTACTGTACCTTTTCATCGTAGTATATATTAGATTTCTTAATTCTCCAAATCTTTCCTTTAAAGATATTTATTTGTTATATCACCTGGAAAAACTTTGCAGTGAGGAATTCCTGCTTCAATAGTCCTGACAGATTCAGAGTTATGGTGGGGCGAGGGCACTAGTCTCTTCATTAAAGTTATCAATTTGTAAAATAAAAACAAATACAGCTTATGGCATACCTTGTTCTACTCATAAGACAAACTAAGAGAGGCCAGGAGTGTAACCTAAATTGAAACAGAAAATTCAAAACTTGATGATTTTTTTAAAGGGATACAGACACATCAAAAGACAAAGCATGTGGCTTTAGTTACTGATCAATGTGATCAGCTGATCCAAACACTCACAGTTCAAGTTAGATAAAAAGAAAGGCAGCTATAAGATACAAGTTCAAAACCACAAGCCTTTCGGTCTCTGTGCAAGATATTACCAACAGCATTAAGTTCAAAAACAGGTAGACTTCCATTTGATTTTTTTTTTTTAAAGATGTGCTAAACAGATACTGCGAAAAGCACTTTTTTTTTTGGATGATGGATATAAAAATGTCAAGGACACTCAAGCTTGATAAAAAGATGGTTATTGTAAAAATAACTTTCACTTTCTTTGTTATGCTTTGGACATACAATATTGTGTAGATTAGTGAAGGATAAATGTGATAAGATGACCACTATTTATAGGTCAAATCACAACAGTGTCTGTTACTTCTCAAACCAGGATATTTGTTCCAGGTTATTTTTCATTTCAGTGAACCAAGAAAGCTATGGCGCTAGCTAACCTCATTTTAACCTGGAGTTAATGTCTAAGGCTTAAAAGTTTTAAATTAACACTTTTGCCTAGGGAAAGTTTTCACACATGCTAACTTTCCTAAAATGAAGAGACATTTTGATGAACTATTAGTACTTATCACTTGGAACTGATTAAGTGATATGTAAATGAACGGGTAGACAGGAAAATAGAGGGAAAAGACAGGTAGGAAATAGGAAGAACAAAGTCTTAAAAGAAACTTAGGAACCAATGAATCCTATATGTTCACAAAGATAAAACCACTCACTCAACTCACTCAGAAGTAAACCCATTTTGGCTCCAAGTTGACCTGGGTAGTGCACATTAATGGCTTTGGCTTTTATTTTTTTTGGTAGTCACAGATGTTTATTAAAATCTAAATTTGATGCTAAAAAACAAAGGAAACATTTAAACTTAAGATATAAAAAATTACATTTAATTTTTTAAAATGTTCAAAAGCTCAGGTAATTCAGTCAACAGTCACTGAAATTTTAATTAAATACTTAAGAGTGCCACGTCCATCAGGCTGTTAAAGTAGCTCATTTTTCCAAAGGCTGAAGCGAGAACCAGGAGATAATCCTTTCTATAATTCTAGCTCCTTTCCCACAGAATTTTTACTCAATTATATATTTTGTTGGGATAATGAGGTTCATTACAGACAAGATGGAAAATTGGGGCTGGGGACGTGTGAAAACACTACATAAAGCTCAATTCATCTTCATGATTATACCACCAATGATTATACTTCCCTTCCAAAAAGAACTTTCTATTTGGATTTTTATAGCATAGAACTCTCTAGAACCCATTATCTATTTACTGATTTACACTTTTAATTGTAGTTAGATGTAACTTGAT
The DNA here is from genome assembly GCA_019455555.1 of Galemys pyrenaicus. Taxonomy (NCBI): domain Eukaryota; kingdom Metazoa; phylum Chordata; class Mammalia; order Eulipotyphla; family Talpidae; genus Galemys; species Galemys pyrenaicus. Next base: position 1,394,232 of record JAGFMF010012090.1, on the reverse strand, counting down.
TTCTACTTCGTAGTTGGCCAAACATGTTATTTAACATAAAAATTTCATTCTTTGGAATTTAGGGTTGCTCTTTACCCATTATATTCTCCCTCCCACCCCTTCACCAAAGAACTGATAGACCCTGTGGCAGCTTCGTTTGGCCATCCAAATCCCTGCAGATGCCAGTACTGTCCCTCTTAACACCTCAATCACTAATGGCTTCCTATTCCACTCAAACTGAGACCCTATATTGCACTGAAGCTGAAGATCAAATATATCTTTGTACAGATAAGCAGCTTATCCTGTATAAATGACTTGTTTTATGGCCTCAAATAAAAACATCAGCTAATGAGAGCTCCTGAGTACAAAGGAAACACTAAAATTCACACAAGTTACTTCTCAAACACAGAAGAATATTCTTTATAAAGGCAGGCATTCTGAATTCATCTGTTAGTCCCAGCTAGGGCTGGAAATAATAGTATGTCTTAAAATTTGTTAAAGCAAAATTTGTAATTGATATACATAGGGGAGGACTCCGAGTTTGAATCTGTACTAGTAAATGTGGTCCCAAGGCAGGTCTGGTGTACAAAGTGAAAACTGGTATCCAGGTACAACATGCATAGCTGAGAAAACTATGCATCTGCAAGGATTAAATGAAAGGAAGCATGATTCAGGCAATCTCATTGCTCAGAGGACAGGAAATGAAACCTCTGAATTAGTAGCAGCAGTGAGCTCTTTGTTGGCTATGTCCTGCAGAATTACATGAGGTGGTTCTGCCCATTCTTTCCATGACGATCAGTAGTCTTCAAATGGGTCATCCAGAGGCTAGACTGCTGAAACTTGTTCATTTTCTGAAAATAATGAAAACATGATTAAGTGGCTGATAAGCAGATTAATGAAGATGAGCTAAAAATCTAGTTTCTGTTTAGAAAACCAGTCAATTTCAACAAAGAAAGTCAAACAACAAAGAATTCCTCTGTAGGTCCAGATTTTATTCTAGTGACATTTATGGATTACATTAAAGGCTGACAATAAATTGCAATCTCCCGACTACTTTTTAAACACTTCATTTACACTCATCCTTAATAGAGTAAAAACTCATTTATTTTTAATAAACAATTTTTCAAACCACTACTACAGCTCCAAAATCAGTGCAAAGTATTGCTAATCATAACAACTACATCAACAGTATGATTAAAAATCATTTGGCATTTTGATTTTACCCTTTTCAAGTTTCCATGCAAAATGTAAAGCACAGCTCTACTAACATCAAATGCTTCCTCTCAAAATTATCCTACTAGAATGAGCTGTTATCTATCAAATGTAAGATTATCCCATATTTAAGCTGGAAGAATAATGGGCACACAAAAACAAGCTGCTCACCCTCCCCATTAATAAAAATTCATCATCATATTTAAGAGTTTAAAAAAAAAAGATTTCTAAGGCATTTGAAGAAAACACTAGAGTACATAAAATACTAGGGTAATAACCATTTTATGCATTCAATAATTCATTTAAGAGGCATTAAGGTAGTCTGTCAACATACCATCTGCTTCACTATCTGCATCAGTCACATCTGCAAGTTTAGGATGGGATGGCTGCAAATTAGGCCTCTGAGGCTGAGTTACAATCTTCGATGGAACACAGGCCACGGGGTTGCTACTGAGAGGAGCTGGTGGCAATCTAGAGAGGCTGTTATGCATCATCTTTGACCTCTGCACTGCCACACTATAATCTGGAGGTTTTAGGTGTAGGTGGGGTCCTTCCTTTAGGTCTGCTAAAGAAATCCCCATGTATCCTGGAGGAGTGGGAGGTGGCTCCCTATACCTATCCTCCTTCTTGGGTGAGGTGACACAGTACACTGGTATGAAAAATAAGCAATGAAAATGTTAATGGAAAATACAAGAAATGAAAAAAAGCCATACGACTTATTACAATGACAAAATGGAACTTAGAAACAGAAAAAAAATGAGTATTTTTTAATACAATGACATTTAAAAACATTTTTAAAAAGTTCAATAAACTTAGTATTTAAATCTGTTTCGAAAATACATACATAACATTTTAATAAACATAATAGAGAATGAGAATTGAAAGATATTATTAGCCTGATATCTAGACTCCTACAAGTCAGCCCTCATATTACAGAAATGTATGATAAACTCCTCAGGACATTCAGATGCCAAAAATGTTCAAGTCAGAGACATCTGAGAGTTCACCTTAAATTCTACACTGTTGACTGTCGAGAGTTTCACAGAAACAATGCTTAAGCCTCTGCTTAATCTCTCTAGGACATGAACTACTGTTTTGTGACACTTGTAGGTAGGTTAACTTGTCAATCCTGGCATATAAACAACTTAGTTTCCTGATGTAGAGAAAGTGTTTTAAGAATCTTCTAATTTCTGTTCTGTGATTAAGTGAAAAACAAAACAAACAAAACCTCATGATTTTAGGAAGTCCACCTTAAATTAAGTAACTCTAAAATATTTCGCCTTTTAAATTAAGTAACTCTGGGACTAAGGCACAAGTTCAAAAATCATTAGAAATAGGTTAAAGAGGAAGTTCCATGGAGTAAAGATCAATCCACAGGACCCACAGAATCACTGACTGTGAATATCCTTATCATGTGTCTTCTGAAACAGAAATACTACCTATATACAAGCAGAATTGAAAGGACCATTAAAAATTTTTTATATTAATTTTCCCTTTAGAGAATCAAATTTGTTCATAATGAAATTTCTACCACTAGACTAGTGAAACTTTCACTCAGTATCAAGGTCAGAACAAACTTCTGTTCCCATCTGAGGAGGATGTAGCAGAGAAGAATGAAAAACTTAAGAGATTTATCCAGTATCATCCAGATATGAAATAAATCAAACACCTAAAAATGTTTTTCCAAAAACAGGAGAAAGATTTCATATCCCTGTACACACATTAGATATATATGTATACATCTCCATGTAATTAAGTCTTTAATAAAAAATAATCCTTAAAAATGAGCTAAAAATCCAACTTATAATGCAATTTGTCAAGTAATTATAAATCATATCTTTCACATTTTTGGTAATTTTATTTGATGTCATTTTTAGAATTAAGAGTTAATGATGCTAGTGATTCAAAGTACAGTTATCTCACATACACTGAAAGGAAGGGGCCATTATAGTCAAGTATTTATATAACTGAAGAGAGAAGAATGTACTGGGAGGCTAAATACTAAAAGAATTTTAGTGCATGGTTAGAATGGAATCCACGACAGAAGCTGGCACACTCATGATGTGCCTTAGAAGAGCATAGTTGAAAAATATATATTTTTAAAGATTTATTTATGCATACAAGAATTGGGGTACAGGCCAAGGTGTGTAGGATGAGAGGGTTCACCAGAGACAGAGCTGGGAGCAGAACAGACAGGGCAACAGAAATACACTGCTGAGGGCAGCAACAGGCAAAGCCAGAGAGGTCTGCCACGCCATGTGGGTCCTCTCCCTGGCCGGCAGCAGGGATTGAACTTGTGCTGTAGTGACTATGGTCTGCTTCATAGTGCACTGCTTAACCCACTGCACCACCAGAGAGGCCCTGAAGAATATTTTAAAGATATTTTCCCCCCTAGTTTTTGCTACCTCAAAGCATTACTTGGTTCAAGGTTTCTACAATGGATATACAGAAACTGTGGTCCAATTTATAAGGTATCAGAGGAAAATCCGGGGCCTCCCTGGTGGCACAGGGGTTAGAGTCTCAGAGCTATCAAGCTACCGGCAGCCTCTAGCAGCATGAGTTCAATCCCTGGCCAGGAAGCTGACCCACATGGCACATCAAACCTTTCCTGTCTCACCTGTTGTTCCCTTTAGTAGTGTATTTCAGTAGATCGAATTGTTCTGCTCCCTACTCTGTCTCTGGTGAATCCTATCACTCCCACCCCTCTGGCCTACACCCCAGTTCTTCTATGCATAAATGAAATAAATCTTTAAAAAAGAGAAAAATCCTTTGTTTAATCACTGCACAGTAATGTATTTCCTCAAGGAAAACATCTCCAAAACACAACAGGACAAACATATTCACTCAACATCTACATACCATCCTTTTCATTTTAGTAAGCTTGAATAACTGATCCAGAGCTGCCCTATGAACTTTTTAAAAGTAAATTCATGGTTTTTGAAAATAAGGAAAAGATCTGTTGGTGATAAGGGATTTTTGTAAGGATAAAATTCTGGACCAAGATACCTCATGCCCTTTTTTTAAAATGTCTTTATCTCTAAATGCTCTAAATGTCAGATACAACAGTGAACACACAACTTACCAATCAAGCCCTTTTCAGTACTTGAAGTAACAGTTTTATATACTGGGTCAGTGCCATCCTTGGGATCCAAACCATCAGAAGATTCCGCTACAGAGTTTTCCAACATTCTCCGTTTAACTGTCCCATAGTTTGGTTCATAGGTGTCAGAAAGAGAACTGGAGGAGGCCCAACTCTGTCTCATTTGATGAGTCTCTAGGCTTCCTTTACACTGACCACAAGTTCTAGAGCAAGCTTTAGGACAGGAATATGGTTCACAGTCAGAGGGTTCAATTTCAGCAATGGGACCATCCAAATGTGTATGTCTGTAAGAGTTCAAAAAATCCCAGCCTTTTGGGTTTGGAAGGTTTTGGAAATTGTCATGGGAACTGCTTGAACAGGAAGTCCAACTGCCACGACCACTATCGGCTGCTTCTATAATGACATGCTCATGAGAAATCTCTTCAGTGCTCACAGAGGATGAGACAGCTAAACTCTTGATTAGAGGTGGCTTTGAGTGTATCCATCTAAAATTGTAAATACACAATTAAATGTCATTTATTGGTTTACTGGAAAAACTGTCTTCTGTCCAGTGCAAGTGTTACTGCCTACAACTAAGTACAATGCATACATGCAAGTGTTATTGACAAAATAATCACATGAAAAATGTTATAATCAACTATTATTCAATGTCTACTGGCATTAATAGTTCACTAAAAAAAAAACATTGAAGAAACTCAAATATTGAGCAAGGGTTTTCACAGAATTTTTGATTTTAAATGAAAATGGAAGGTGAAGCTTGAAATGATTAAAATTAAGCATTTTCATTCTTGGCTAACAGTACCAGATTATCTCCATGGATATACAATTAAGAATTCCTAACTAGAGGAGTGTTTTATTTTTTAATTACCCTGAGGTTAGCCTACTTTGGAGCTAACTAAACAGCAATTTCTTCAACTACCGACTTTAAATGAATTCTATCATTTATAGTAAGATTCCCCAAACTAAGGTCAAATCTAGCCAATATTGTGCTTTGTACAGTCTGAAGCTAGTAAGCATGGCTTCTCCATTTTAATGGGGTTAAACAAAGCAAGTAAAGGAATTTGAGAAAGCAAAATCTAAAATATTTATTATCAGGCTGTTACCAAAACCAACCAAACAACTCCCCAGGAACTTATAAACCCTTGATGTATAATACAGAGCAGGAGTCAGCAAACTACAGGCCAAGGTCAAATTGGCCTCTCTACTGGATTTTGTAAATGAAATTTTAATGGAGTCCAGTATCACTTTTAAGATTGTCTAAAGAATCACCTCCCTCACATCAATAACCGCTTTGAGTTCTTACTGAAAGCTGCTTGAATTCAGTAATGCTTTAAAAAGTCACCCATACAACTTTCAAAATAATATTTATATGTACATTTAGAGTAGCAAAGACATGTGTGGCCCTCATATTCTTGTATGGATCCCCTTGCAACTATCTCAGGGGGAGGGTTAAAGTGGCAATGGGTGGGGGAGTTAAGATCAAGTTGGGGAGCAGTGTGTGTAGAGGTCATTTGGTTTGGGTTTTGTGATATGAATACAGGCAAGGATGTTTACCCAGGGCCCGGCTGACTATGGTCTCCTATCCCTGAGGAGTGCTCTGTCTTTTCCAATGTCCCAGTAGATTCAGGGACTGCCACAGCCTGGGAGGAACACCGCTCATCCTGTAGAGCTGCAGACACGGAGTCAACAGAACAATTGCTCACAATGCTGGAACGTGAAGAAATCTCACTATGGCTGGAGTCAGATAAGTTGTCAGATTTAGCTGATGGTATAAGTGTATGACCTGAACGAGAAAAGACAACTGATTAAACTACAAACAAGGCAACAGGTAGGAGAATGTGGCAAAGGAGAGGACAAACAAAAACAAAAAGATCAAAAGACTAAGTACTAAGTAGTAATTTAAGTTTCCATCTATGTAGATGTAATGGTATCAATTTTCTATACATCATTCACCTTTCTATGCACATCCCACCAACCCAACTCTAAATTCAAGATAAACAAAGTCAAAATCCAGTATTTCTAAGAAAACTAGCCCAAATGTATATTTACCCCCTGCTCTCACATAAGCATTTAATAAAACAAGAAGGCATTTTAAAAATATACAAAGTATTAAAAATTAAACATCCTGAGTTTCTTAACTTCTTTTTAACTCTATGTCCCCTCCTTTGATAAATATAAATATTTCATGTCCTGACCTCAGAGTCCAAAACATACACCCTGAAGTCAGAGAGGTGTCAGGTTTCAAGGGAAATCGTATTTTTGCTTTTTCAAACTAGGTATACTTACCCTCAGATATCTTATGTCACCTAAAGAGTCTAGTCCCAATTGAAAGCAGTTGTTTCAGTAGTTTTAAATTGTTTTAGATTTGAATTTCATTTTAGACCTAGTTTCCTTTCTCCTCTCTAACTCTGCTGAGTTATCAAACAGCTGGGCTGACAGATTTCTAAGAATGTGTTGAAAAAAAAAAAGTATCTATCTTTTAAAAATTGTTTTATGACTTACTACTACACAGTAGATACAATAGATATAACTAGAGATAATTTATTTTGCATTCTTTAAAATGAGTAATAGAGATTAAATGAGGCAGAAGGCTCTAAAAAAACAATCTATCAGCATGCTAGTTAAATGATATAATGCTGTGTTTTGATTATAGGAAAAAAAACTTGTTTAGAAACAAAAGAAAATGGTGTAGTAATCCAAATAAGGAGTAAGTCTCAAGCAATTCTCAGTCACTGAGACAATGAAGTTCAACAGGTATATAACCCTTGGGTCAACCCCTGGAAATCTCAAGAACTATAGCGTTCATACTCACATATAACTTAAGTCATTACAGAAAAATCTGTTAACAATAACCTTATTAAGCAATTTCATTAACTATTTCAAAGAGAAAAATTAAGACTCAAAAAACTTTATTTGGCTAAACAAAAGCCAAACTCTTAACTTCTGTGCTAATTCTCTGAACTTGGGATCACTGTTATTTCTCAGTGTGCTTCATAAACTGATTGGTCAGGATGATTTGATCCTTAGAAAAAGATCAAAAGTGTTGATATGGTAAATTTTAAAATAAGTAAAGTTGAAAATCTTCTTCAAAAGAAAAAAAGCTTATCACTTTTATCCTAAGAAATAAATTTGTCTTACTGAACCAATATTATTATGCCTGTTAGAAGCAGGATTTCTCAGACACAATCAATTCTAACAACCTCTAGAAACCTTTTAAAAAAATACACTTCAGGACTGTTTCTGGCCATTTAAATTTACAAGGTATGTAGATTTACAAGGAATAGCAATTCTCTTTTACCAAGTTTCCCAGCAGCTTTGAACCTGCTATGTTCTAAACTATCTCATCTTCCTCTAATCAGAGATATATGAAAACTGGATGACATAAAAAGTGTGTGAGGAAAAGATGCAGTTTCTGGCCTCACAAACACTTTTTTTCCCTTTAGCTTGTAAAGTAGCTGCAGTTAATAAGATAGTAATAAAATTCTCAGAAGCAAAAGATGCTGATCAGATTGTTACTGGGAGTTTTAATGTAAAAGTAAATACTGATCCCTAAAAAATCCTTTACTTACAGACACAGCTGCTACCAGTAGGAAAAATAAAGCCCACTACAGAAATGAGAGATAAAGTTTACTAACAGTAAAATAACATGTACAAATAAGGCACTTTAAATCAATGACTTTGTTTGCTAGAGGACCTGTAACACTAATTATGAAAAGCTTATAAAGAGTACTAAGTCATCTGTCCAGGCTTTGACAAATGACTTAATTTAAGCTACATTTACATTAATAAATAAAAGCAAATTCAACACTAAAATTAAATAAGGAACTTCATCAGAGTGTCTTTCTCCTTTTAGACTTGAATCGCGTATAGAAGCAGTTTAAAGTGTTATTGTTGCTTCGGCTATTTGAATTGAAGATGTCACTCCCTTTCTCATCTTTGATGTTGCTTCCAACATCCTTCACTTTCTCACAGCTTTCTGTAGCTTGATTGTGATCTGCGTCCTCTTTTTTGCTGTTGGCTAGTCTCTCCCTTGAAAGAGTTCTTTCCCTAAATCTTCTAAACGGGGATGTCATTCTTTTTCTGGCTGTGTTCTCACAACTTGTCCTGTCTCTATTCTCCTCAGTGGCCTTCTCGGTCCTGTCTGTTCTTTTGGCTGTGCTCCTGGTAATCTGAAGGATTTTCTTTTGCAAGTAAACCCCACCTATTCCGGGGCAGCTCTGGCCACTGATCTTGGTGCTGGACTCACGGGGAGGGGATGAGGAAGACCCTGAGAGGCGCAGCAGGATGCTGTGATCAGATAGGATACTGCCAACTGGAGGGAGAGATGCAAAAACCCTGTCATGGTCAATTAATTCTTTCCAATTAATCACAATTAACCTGATTTATATATAACATTTTACTATTAAAAAATGCTAACATAGTGACAATATCTGAAAAGTAAAATCGAACAAATAATGTATGGAGAGTCTACTACATAGCATAAACACAGTGTTCATTGCAAAACAGAATATAGGAGAAAGATTACCTTGACCAGAACAGGCTGGTAGCAAAAGTTACAAACCACAAAAACTGTTGAAAGTTATGGTAAAGTCATAAGGTAAAATAAGACAAGATTATCAGATAACTAGAATTATCTCTCAAAAGTTATTATATCAAGAATTTTCAAGCAGATTCTACTAAAAACACTTAGTAAACACCAGATTCTGTTTAGTGAAATAAACCAGAGGATGGTAAACACTGCATGAGTTCATTCATATATAGTATAGAGGGAGAAATAAACAGAGAACTAAATAAAACAAAAATAAATTTTTGTACTAAGGGAACAGTTGGTGGTTACCACAAGTAAATGAGGAAAGTGGGTAAACTGGGACAAAGGGAACAATGGAATGAAGAAGGGTAGAATTAGAATTGGACATTTAGTGGTGCACTTAATGTAGTATGTATATGTACACTGATCTCAACAATGTACACCTGAAACAGCGAATGTTTTAACACAATGTTATTTTAATGATAATTTAAGATGGGATATATAAAAAAAAGTACATACAACAGATACATTACAAAGCACAATTTCTAATCTTGTTTTATCTCCAAATGAAAAGGCTGTCTTCCTTAAGCACTGGGGAATATAAAGACTAAAACCTCTTTTTCTCTCTTAAAGTTCTCTTTATTGTTTTAAATATTTATTTTTATTTTATTCACTCATACAAGTACTGGAGTATATGCCAGAGGTGCAGGGAGTGAGAGGATTCACCAGAGACACAATGGGGAGCAGAACAGGTGGATCTACTGAAATATACTGCTGAGGGGAACAGCGGGAGAGATAGGACAGGTTTGCTGTGCCATGTGGGCCAGGGATTGAATTCATTCTGCCATGGCTGTGGATAGTTTCATAGTGCTCAGACTTAACCCCTTGCACTACCAGGGAGGCCCTCGTTTATTAAAGTTCTCAATTGTTTAAATTCTCCTTGTAAGAAATATGAAGATAGGCTTACTAATTGACAGAAAGCATGAATTACAACGTTTATCAAGAACTAAAACAGATTCTAATACTGCACCCTTAGTTTAATGACATTTTTGTTTAATCATAGACCACTGTCAAAAATCTGTCTATGGAAATAAAACAGTGTATTATTCCATTTATTTTTAAAGAACATATTTAAGAACAATTGGAAATCGTTCTGAAGGAAAAAATTTCTTCACGTTTATGGATGACTCTGAGCACAATGACAGGCTCACAAATATGTAAATATTGTGGTCGCCTAATAGCCACACAATGAGAGAAAAATACTTCTCTACTCCAGTGCTGGGAGTCAACTGTTGGTTATAAGAGCAATGGTGAAATTCATGCTCCTAATACTTCTTCCCAGAAGATACATTCAGGTATAAAACACCAAAATTAATTTAACTAGTTTTCTGGTTAGAGAACTGTCCATAATGGGATCTCTGAACACTCTTCCAAGGGAGTAAAGGACATAAGAGTCTTCCTGAAAGAGCATTAAGAATGTAAGTACAGTTCACCTGTAGAGTGGGGCACCATGGATGGAACCCCCAAGTAGAATGAAAAAGATTTGTGTGCCTCACACAGTCTTGTATGAACTATAGGCAACAGGTTTAGAAACCTGTGTTTTATAAGCTCAGGTTTATACCTATCACATTTAGTGTTTATATGCTTGCTGCATTTTTTACTAAACTTTTCTTAGTAAAATCTGAATGAAAATTTGAGCCAATATCAGCTATATGAAGGGGGAAAAACAAGTGAGTAATGGAACAATTGCTGTCCTGGAGGCAAGAAAAAAGACAGTCTACATTACTAAACACCATATATCAAATTTTATAAAAAATGTTTCATTTAATCCTTATATGAGGATCCTAGAATGGTCTCCCATGTTACAGAAAAGATACCTAACCTTAAAAATTAGTTGCCTGTAGTAACAGTTTATATAGAAAGGGAGAGTCAGGATCAAACAACGCAGGTCTGGCATCACTGTACCATAGTACACAGAAGGGTACAGGTTATGTCAAACCCTGAGCAATAAAAAGATAATACTCTTACTAAAAAAAGGAATTTATTAACCTAAATATATGTTTCTACTACTAAATCTTGTAATTGATTAAAAACAATTTCTTGTAGAAATTCAAATACTCCATAGATATTTTTAAATAATGGAAAATTTCAGTAACCTCAAGAAAACTGAGCAGAATAACACAACTTTGGTTTCTGCCCTTTTTTCTATACATGCTTCTGTCAAAGAAGGACTAACATTTTTAACACAAGAACCCTTCAACTATATGGTGTATAATACCTAGAAAACATCTAAATAATTCAACCTAAAACATGAAAGTCTCAAAAGTATGTAGTTTTTTTTCCCACACTTTCTATTACTATGGAGTGAAAACCAAAATATATGCCATAAAATTTATTGTAACAAGAGACAGCCTGACCTGCTTTGTCTTACCTTTACGAGGAGAACCTTGAGGAGATGCAGGAGGACTAGAATGTAAGGATGATGTCACAGAAATAGTGTCTTCTGTATGTTTCTTACCACTTATTTCTTCAGTTGCTCCTAATACTTTTTGAGGTAAACTTGTACCTGAACATAAATTCAAACCAGTTAGTAAACATGACTTTGCAATTAAAATACCTACAGTTGCCTAAATTACTATATAACTAAAGCCATGGTGCACAGTGTAGTTGAAATGTGTAAATGACAAACGGGGACTAAATGACTGGGCAACGGCATACAGAGATTCTCACCTCTAGGTTTGCTGTTTGAATTAAGCTGGTCAGCATGAACCAGATTACAATAGTTCATTTTCATTTGTTTGTTTTGTGGCATAAGGGAAAATGATTTAATGTCTGAGTATGCTGTCCCACCCTCCCCCACAATTGACAAACTCGTTGAAAGTCTTAATAGAGAAGGCATGGATTCAAACTCTTGCCTCCACTCTAGAGGTGGCCTCTCCAAGTCAGGGCGAGGCATGAGGCAGGGGAAGTGTAGAGATGTTGGCACTGTCACTACCTGTGGTGCATCTGTGCTGTGGGTATACAGAAGAGGCTGCAGGGCTGCCAGTCCAGCCCTTTTCAAGAGCACTAAATTCACACTACAGGAGAGAAGTAGACAACAGAAAGAATCATGAATTTATATAAAAATAGTATGGAGCCGACTGGAAACATTCCTACAAAGTTCTAACATTACTCTTGTCCAACAGCTGGTCTTGTTTATGGTAGATTAAATTTAAACAATAGTCTCAACAGACTGACATTTCCATACACATCTCTGAAAAATGCCAAGGAATTATTGAGCTTGTTCTTACTCTGTAAAGTAAGCTCAATTTTGATAGGGATTTGGTGTAGCAATAGGCAGCCCTTTGACACTGACAAAATTTAATCACAGCATACTCACAGTACAGTTGAGTATCATTTAAAAATATTTATCATACACATACTAGGCATATTACAGAAAGAGGGCAGAGGGCCAGGTTGACGAAACTAAGTTAGAAATTAAACCTAAATTTGTCCCCTTTTCCTACCTGAAAATTTATCAACCTCAGCAATTTTGCGTCCAATGCTTTTTTCATTTCCATAGCCATCAACTTACTTCAGGCTTTAGGCAACTTCCTTTTAACTGTTAACCTTTCCATTCAGGTTTGCTATCTCCAGCCTCAATGCCCTCCCTACTATAGTTCATCTCCAACAGAAACTGGACCATGAGCTTCTCTTGTTCAAATCTTTTGAATAGATACCCACCTTGTCTCCGTGGTGGTGCAAGGGGTTAAGTATCAGCACAATGAAGCTAATAGCAGCTAATGCAGTGCAGGTTTGATCCTCAGCCAGGGAGGTGACCCACATGGTGCAGCAGACCTCTCCTGTCTCATCTGCTGTTCCCCTCAGCAGCGTATCTCAGTAGATCTGTCTGTTCTGCTCCCCACTCTGTCAGTGGTGAATCTTCTCCCCCTAACCCCAGCACCACTGGCTTATACTCCATTTCTTGTATGCGTAAATGAATCTTTTTTAAAAAAAGTAGCTACCACTGAAAACTTTCCTTTAATAAGCTATAGTATAATTTCAGTAGACCTATGTCTTCACTTTTCTTCATCTTGGGAAGGAGTTTAGCACAGAGGTTAAAAACAAAAAATTTAAATCTAGTTAGCCTTGGCTCAACTCTCAACTCCATTATTTACTGGGAGTGTGTAAGTTACTTAGATTGCCTATGCTTCCTCTGCAGAATAAGATTACTACCTATCTTACTGGGTTATTTTGAAGATTAAATAAATATATGAAGTTAGTAAAGTACCTAGAACAGGAAGTGGTCTGTAAATTAGTTTCATTATTGTCTCTCAACACCTTTGCTGTAGCTTTACTCTCGAAAGCAGTAAACTACCTGTAGGTACTTGCAGACATCAAGCATTTCATCTGCCTGAATCATCTGCCTCTGGAATTTTTGCTTTATTACCTACTTCCTGAACAACATTTCAGATTGTTTAAGTGTTATCTCCAAAAAGCTTTCGCTGAAGTTCTACTTTACCTTGCCTAAAAGCAACCTTCCTTCCCTTTTTTATTAGAGTAGTTCTGTATCTCAATCTGGAATAACAACAAATATCTTATTCTTATGTAATCTGTGTATCACTAGACTGAAAATCTGGTATTCAACTCTGAATCTCAAAAAAATAATTAGATTCACAAAGTCCTACCTCATATATCCTATATATAATGCTGGGTTAAGTAATAATGCTAGAGACAAAGTATATTCTACTCCAGTTTCCCATAAGAAAACTAAAATAGTGGTACTGTTAAAACAAAGTAAATGTAATTTAGATAAAGTCTACATGGCCTAAAAGAAGAAAAAAGTGTAGCCTAAACTTTATATATTTTACACTCATTTGTCTACTAAACTTGGTTTTCTGAAGGATCATTAATGAAAAACCAACATACATTTTTTGAAAAAGCAACTTCATGCTCACAGTTACATTTGTGTTAGCTAATTGATTAAATGCACCTTTGAATACAGTAAGCCCTTGGTATCCAAGTGTATGTTTTCTGTTGATATAATTACAGGAATTCCAAAGCTAGCATTTAAATATGTATGCTGTCATGAAAAACCTACAGGCAAAATGAAGTATTTTTTTTGATTCACGAGTGATGATTGTATTAAACAAACGACTGGAGCTGATTTCCAAAGTATTAACATTTGTAGTCACTTTTCATTCTACTCCCCTGGAATTTTCAATTAGAGAAAACAGTATTAATAGTGAATACTCACTTAATGTGACAGGATCTTTTGATTGTCCTTTCTTCCTGATGGGGTGCAAATTAACAGCAGGCACCAGCACCTGGCTTACTCTGTGAGGTTGATGTAAGTGGGCTTTAGCTGTTTGGCCAACTGACCTCAAAGGCACTGGAGACATTTCTGATGATTTAGTTGATCTTTTCTCACTTAAATTCTTGGTCACTAATAGAAAAGAACAAGAAATAGGTTCTTCAGCATTTTCAAGGCAAGGCTGTTATCACTGACAATAACAAATGATGGCATTATTTTCAACACAAGAAAATAGATCGATAGTCCTAAAAATATTTTCACCTATTATAAAATTTTATCTCTAAAGTTTTTATGGAATAATTTCACTTCTTACATTCTTTTTGAATCCATTTACTTAATTAGCTATCTCCACTATCATCTTGAAGTCTAACTTAACATCCTCTCTTCTTATACACCCGTATTAATTTTAATATGTTTTCAAGTCACACTCTATACGACGTCATGATTCTTCTAATGTGAAAATCATCTCACGTTCCTTCTCTAAACGCCTGCAAAAACCTTCTCTAAATGCACTGCTTTTTAGAATAGAGTCAAATCCTTATAAGGATGTTTATTAGATCCTGCATGATCCAGATTCAGCTCAATATTGGTTCTTCTATTCTACTACACTTTGTAGTGACTATCAGATCCCCAATTTTATGTTCTCATGGCATCCTGTATCTTTCCTACACAGTAGTGATCACTATAACAACACAATTTGTATGACTAACTACTAATGGCTTTTCTCTCCATCAACAATTAAGGACTGTGAGTAAAGATTATTATTTTGTTTACTACTATATCACTTTGTATCCACTAATTGATTAAAAAAAAATAGGTCCTTAACAGGTATTTATTAAGTGCTATTACTTCAAAAGTTATAGACAGGAATACTAAAGAGATTGGTTTATAAATTCTTAGAATATTTGGAAATGAATGTCAGAATTGAAAACTGAGAACTCTGATTTAAGAAACAAAAAGCTACTGCTTTCTTTAATAAAATCAATAAATACCATGTACCAAAGGAAAGAACATCCTACTTTTTAATTCTTCAGTCACTTATTCAGGGTTATTTTAATACATGTCTGAGCAAAGTATTCCATAACATATTTGGTTTTACACAACAAGGTAAAAGTAAAATTAGGATGCTTAGTTTGTCTCTGAACAGCTACAATATTTAGCTACTACGCTTTTATCATAAGAGCAGAACATTTTCCATAAGAATTAGAATACATCTCAGAAGTCAAAACACAGAGACTCCTGAGGAAATACACAGCAGCTCATTAACTAATTGAATTCAAGTTGTTATCCTTTGGTTAGAGACATGACATCTCCCCCTGCCCCCTTAATATTAATCAACCACTACTACAAAACGCATGCACAAGAATTGATTTTAAAGATAAAAAAGTTACTAGTTCATAGATGAGTGCTATGATTAGGAACAAATATATATAGATTTATTAGGAATAGCCAAATTCTATAATGCTCAGCAAACAATTATTGTTTGGACTTCTTATAGTCATTATTTAAACATTTAAAAATTTATTGTACAATAGAAATGAAACAGACCTTCAAGAAAAATTAAAAGAATATGCATGGAATTAAGTTTACACAAAGCCCACTTAAGACTGAAAGGCCAACATATTTTCTCACTTTTTAACTCAATATTAAATATGAGAAGAAATCACTTAGTGTTATGAGAAAAGATAGATCTAGGGTGGGCATGGAAAGAAAGGTATGCAGCTCTGTGTGTATAAGTGAGAGAGAGAGAAGAGAAAGACAGACATTAAGACAGAACTCAGAGGTAGGTGTCTATGAGATCTTTTTGAGTCTTTAAATAAGCAAAGCATGAAAGAGATTTGCATGCTCTTGAATATCCCAAGTCAGATTTAGGGAAGAAAGAAAAGCGGAGAACAAAACCAAAAGATAACCATTTATCACACAAAAGCAGGAATAATAAACTGTGTTCAGTATAAGATAGTCTATACTGAATTCTGTGGGAAAATAGAATTTGGTAATCAAAGCAGACTCAGAGGCCATAAGTTAAATATATGATTCTTACTTTGAAATGTGAGTAACTTTTAAAGATTCTATACACCTTTTAAAAATTTAAATTCATTTATTTAATAATATTTGACATCATTTGTATTCCCCAGGGAGTTCCCAACACCATTCCATCCGTGCACCATCACCTCAGTCCCTTGTGATCTTTCTGCCCTCATCCCCATCTTTGCCCTCCCTTCCTTCCTTCCTTCCCACCCCACCACCCCATGGTCCCTTTGGTTTATCTTTGACCTTTTGGTATTGTTGAGTTTTTTTGATTGCTTTTGGTTGTAATTGTCCATTTCCTTGAGCTCATTCTTTTTTGTTGTTGTTGTAGCTGTTGCTCTTTCACATTCCTCCTAGTAATGAAACCATCCGTTATTTTTCTCTTGCTGTCTGACTTGTTTCACTGAGTATAATTCCTTCTAGCTCCATCCATGTTTCTATAAATGTCCCTAGTTTCTCATTTTTCATTGCTGAATAATATTCCATTGTGTCTATGTACCACATCTTCTTGATCCAGTCCTCTACTTTTGGGCTTTTGGGTTGTTTTCCAGGTCTTACCAATTACAAATAGTGCTGCGATAAACATAGGAGTACAGGTGCTCTTTTGGATTGGTGTTTTTGTGTCCTTTGGGTTGATTCCTAGGAGCAGGATTGCCAGATCATACGTTAGTTCCATTTCTAGTAGACTGAGGAACCTCCATGCGGCCTTCCATAGTGGTTGGATTAGCTTGCATTCCCACCAGCAGTGTACTAGGGTTCCTTTTTCTCCACATCCTTGCCAGCATTTGTTATTGTTAGTTTTTTTGATGTATGCCATTCTTAATGGTGTAAGGTGGTACCTCATTGTGGTCTTAATTTGCATTTCCCTGATTCAGAGGGATGTTGAGCATTTTCTCATGTGCCTGTTGGCCATGTGTATGTCCTCCTTGGAGAAGTGTCTTTCAGTTTCTTCTGCCCATTTTTTGATTGGGTTTTGTATTTTATTTTTCTTGAGTCTTGAGTTCTTTGTATATCTTTGTGATCAGACCCTTGTCTGTTGTGTGGAGCGCAAAGATTTTTTTCCCATTCAGTGGGGTTTCTTTTTGTTCTGTTTAATGTTTCCTTTGCTGTTCAGAAGCTTTTTATTTTGATGTAGTCCCATCTGTTTATCTTCTCTTTCATTTTTATTGCTTTGGGGACTGTCACCTCCAAGGTGCTGTTGAGATGTATGTCTTGCAGCATTTTACCTATGTTTTCCTCTGTATATGTTATAGTTTCGGGTCTTACATTTAGGTCTCTTATCCATTTTGAGTTGATTTTTGTGCACCATGTGAGGCAGTGGTCCAGTTTTATTTTTTGCATATGGTGGACCAGTTTTGCCAGCACCATTTATTGAATAAGCTGTCTTTGTCCCACTGCAAATTCTCTGCTCCTTTGTCAA
The DNA here is from genome assembly GCA_019455555.1 of Galemys pyrenaicus. Taxonomy (NCBI): domain Eukaryota; kingdom Metazoa; phylum Chordata; class Mammalia; order Eulipotyphla; family Talpidae; genus Galemys; species Galemys pyrenaicus. The sequence continues at coordinate 1,376,672 of JAGFMF010012090.1, read as the reverse complement.
AGATCAGTTGTCCATAGTTATACGGTTTTACTTCTGTGCTTTCTATATGATTCCCTTGGTCTGTGTGTCTGATTCTATACACCTTCTCAGTCTTTAATTTCAACATGTACTATTTCACATGGGTGACACCATTCTTGACAGTCTATGTGTAGTAAATTTTCACAGATACCTTTCAAATTTATATATGTTTGTTATTCAACTGGTGATAAACCATCTCTTGTATTGATAAGGAAACAGTGTACTTAGCTATTCTGTAACATGTTAGCATCTGAGTGATTTTTCACTATAATACATATTGTAACACATCTTTCTATAAGCTGGTTTTCAGGTACACTGTCTCACTGAAATACAGTTCTAATAATGGATACCTCACAAATTGCTGTAAAGAGTAAAAAAATATTAAAAAATCTATAGAATGTTTACTATGATGGCTGGTAGGGAGAAAACTCTCAATAGCTCTTAGTTTTACTATTTTATTTCTCCTTCCTAATTTAACAGGCCTGACTAAAAAAGAATTACAGACATAAACATACTCCCTAAACCTTGTTTAAGTTTTACATTTGTGGAAACAGAGACCTAGAATGAAGAGAACCTTGCTCTAATGGTAATAAAATCTGCTTTCTTCCTTCAGTAGATTTCTTTCTGTCACACTATATTGCTATCCCTATAGGCAGAAGTGTTCAAGATACTGCTTTTCTAACACTTATTGAATGTCTTGTTACCCCGTATTTTAAAATTCATTAGCCTATCTGAATTTTAAAAATTAGTGTTTGACTACATTTTCACTTTCTCTTGTCTACTCTGTTGACATACTTTTTCTATTATTATGCAAATATACTATCATTTACCAACCCAGGATCAATCTATGATGATTACTATTTCCCTCTACTAAGAACACAGAAATAGAAAATCTTAATTTCCTCCACCTATAGTCTGTCAATATTATCCAGTTTTTTTTCCACCTTATTGGCATTGGCATACCACTTAATATACATATATTTACCTATAATTTAATATCTACCTATAATTTAACAAAAACAATCATTTTTTGGGTGGTGGTACTGCAACAGTTTAATTTTACCTTTTTTAATTTCTGTTTTTCAACTCATGAATCCTTTATCCAGAAACACGTGCACTTTGTATGTTTAAAAAAAAACCACTAAGAATAAATTTTTTTTTTATTATTTTCTTTATAGTAACAGTATCAGAATGTCTTATTTTTCTTGTTTTATCTTACTGATACCTATAACAATGTTTTAATTAGTTGAATATTTCTTATATTTTCTAGTTGGTAAAAGATATCTGTGAAATATAAAAATTTTAGTAATATTCTTCATGTAGCAATGACATGTTCTCAAACAAAAGGGATCCTCTATAATATTGCATTATATTTTTTAATGAAGATTTTTTTAATGCTTTTTAAAAAGAACTATTTCTTCCTCTCTATATTGTATAATAACCAGGAATGGATGGGATTTGATAGCTTATTAACAGAATCACATGATATTTGTGCATGTGAGTAATCTTTTATGAATGCAAGTTCACTGTCTTGATTTTTCAGCATAATTAGAGAAATAAATGTCTATTTTGCTGTTAACGTTATATAGTGAAAACCTGTACTCACAGGTACCATATGCAGGTTCCCACTGCAATGACATCATCTGGAACTTCTCCTCATCTGTCTCTACATCCAGACTACAGAGATACTGCTTCACCTTCCTTGCCATTTGAGCATCCTCATACAGCTTCTTGGCATTAAGCAGGGAGCTACGGCGTGCCCTTTTTTTGTGAGCACCTCCCTGAACATCTAGCATGTTTGAGTTTGTGCTGCCTTGACTCAATGACCTGTAAGAAGATGGGAGATCACAATAAGTGGCTGTAAAGATAAGAATAAACATGGCAAATCTAAGATTAAAAGAATCTTGTTCTGTTAATGCTATTGCATGCTGATGTAAATGGGTTAAAAGATGAGGAGCATTAATGCAAAGTAATATGGCAGTATGGCAATATTCTAAGTTTTAAGTTTTGGTAAAGTACAGAATTCAAAAGAATAAGATAATAATTACCCTCTGAGTCATGAAATCTATCAGAACTATTTTGCACCTATGAAACCCAAGGTTTATCTATGAGAAGTAAAAGCATTCTTTTGAGCGTAGTAGCCACCCACATTCTGAAGATATGGGACATATCCAGCCTCAGCCAGATTTCCGCACCAGGCTTCTTCATCAAGGGAATTTCTAGAACAGCTTTGTTTATTGGACAACTTTGTCTACTGCCTTGGACAGTATTGTCACCACTACTACAGTCTATAGCAGGCCCACTTTGAGTAAGTCGGCTAGTTTTATCAGTCACCATTTGGCTAATATTCAAAGAAAATAATAAGAAAAATAACAGAAACTGTACTTAATATAGTCAACAGTTTGGAAATGCAGTAAAAAAGCTACTCAATGCTTCACTCATGTAAGAATGATTAGGCAAAATGTGAATTCTAGGTCTTAGGATTTGGGACCTTTCTTCTGCAATGTCTCTGAATGTGAATGAACTCCAAGATAGGCAGAAATAATCACAATTCCAAAATATACAGGTTCACACAACTCTATTCTTTTTGACAAACTTCCTTCTACAACGACAATATCTAGAACAAATGGAGAAAAGAAAAATATAATGCTAGTTCATCTTTCTAACAAGGCTAGCAAACACTAGGTTCTTTTATAATTTTTATTTGCCTTTCCAAAGTCATAAAGGCATCTGTGAATTAAATTGGGCTCATATTTACACACAAATATTCTAAATACGTAACATGGTCATACAACCATTTGTTATTCAGTGTTCATGAACAGTTTATACCGTAAATCCCAAGGTTTACTATAAGTGAAATCAAGTTGTAAAATAGTAAAATGTGGTTTTTTTCCTGTCACAATTTAAGAACTGAAATAGGACGAGTCTTGCAATCAATGGCAACTTTCAATTACTACTGGTCAGATTAAACTGTGATATGGTCGTCAAAGCAACACTTTAAATCTTGCAGAATGGGTCAGAACAAAATCCAATGTTAGTGAATCTCTTAACTTCCAGGAGCCAAATGATTACAAGGAAAAACTGCACTCCCAAAGCTGTACATTCCCAAAGGAGGTATCAAAAGGATGCTAACTCTAAATTTTTGCAAAATCAGTCTAAGAGTCTAGTATTAGCACTTTTTACTCTTCCTATGTCTTGTTTTAAGAAAAGTTGCATTATAAAGATACTTGATGGAACAAAAGCAACATTGTGTGTGTGTGTGTGTGTAAAACCTTACATTCTAAACATGAAGAATTTTACAAACACCTAAATCAATTTCCTGTACCTTCCTTCCTGTGAACACACAGGGTGTTATGTGTTATACCTAATCATCATAACTAAGTTTAAATAAGAGTTCTTATTGCTTCACTCCCCGGTGGCACAAGAGGTTAACTCTCAGCATTATGAAGCAGTCCACAGCCACTGCAGTGTGAGTAGATAGGCCAGGGAGGGGACCCACATGGTACAGCAGACTGCTTCTGTCTTGCCTGCTGCACCCCCCTCAGCAGTGTATTTCAGTCAATTCACTTGTTCTGCTCCCCACTCACTCTCTGGTGAATTCTCTCACCCCCTACCCCCCAAACCTCAGCTCTTGTATGCATAAATAAATCTTTAAAAAGAAAAAAATTTCTTTCAGTAAGTATAAAGTAAAATTTCTCAATGATCAAAAGGCACTGTAGTGGTTTTTCTTAGTGGTATATAAAATAATAATGTGGCCAACAATTAATGATGTATTAGAGTCTAAGATATGGAGTAAAGTCATCCCAACATTTAGGAGCATATTTTAATATAAATATTTATCATATCTTAGTTGATGTAAAAAAGATGTCCACTAATCTAGGATACAAACAAAATTCTAACAATTTCAAATTATGAATTAAATCAAATTATAGATAACTGGGTTTAATTAATAAAGCACTGTGATAAATGACAAAAAAAGATATCTCTAAGCTACATCCAAAACAGAATCTAAGTCTGATGTAAAAATGAGAATACCCAGCAGTCTGTAAGCATCACACAAGGCAACCCTAACGCTGAATAAACAATGTGTTAAAAAAAGGTCATACAAACATCTCAAATTCCCACTAAGATATACTCTCCAAGTACTGTTTTGCATAGTTGTAATGCCAGGAGTTAATTTTTATTTTCAATGAGAACAACCAAAAAAGACTAAGACATAATTGTATAATACAGAAATAAACACAAGAAACACAGAGAAAGATGGAAGAAAAGGGAAGGAAATTCAGTCACCAAGTGTCAACAAAAAACAAGACCACAAGTAATACTCATTAAAATAAGTGGCTCACAATCCTACACACAATAAGAACATCTAACTTCATGATTCACTAGTATTAAAATAATGAAATTCTTTTTATACAGTCCCTTCAATTATAAAACCATCTCTTTCTTAATCTAACAAAGAAAGGACTACATGGATTGTTTATAAGACCCTAAACATTCCATGCTTCTAACAATTATCTGGTTATATCTAAGCAAAGGTCTGAGCATAAATAACAAAGGTGGCAGTTTCTGGTTCTACTCAGTTCTAAAAGAGATAAGGGAGTCTTGACTTTAAAATGGTAGGAATTTAAAATAAAATTCAACCAATGCTATCAGTCTCATCCTATTAGTAGATCTGAGGAATTAAAATCATCTCCTCTGTCAATTATACTAACTTTGTTAAATATTATTGTTTGGATAGTCATTTTTTGGGGAAAACTGATGGAAGATTCAAGTTATTTATAACGAAATCTTTCATCCATTTTTATATACACATATTTACCTATGTTTGCATCCATCATTAGTGAGCAATCAGAATTTGGACATTTCCATCTTCCCCATCTGCACATGGGATTAATATTATTTCATGGGGGTACTTGAAGTATCAGACAATTCATAAGGTGCTTAAAACAGTGCATAGCACATGGCAAGTGCTCAATAAATGTTTGTTATCATTATCATTTAACTGACCTTGCTGACTTTAAATCTAAAAGGGACTTACAGGATCATCATGAATATTGTAAAAGTAAAAGTGGGGGAAAAACCTAGTGCTATCACTACTTTCACCTTGTTAGCAAAGGCAATTATCAGGAATGTAGGTTGACAGGGTTAATAGAACACATGCTATCTTATGTGCGTGCATTAATGAAAAGGATGTAGTATATGTTAAGAGTTGCACAACCTTCATTCCAGTTGCATTCATCTCTACACTTACCCCAGACTCCGCCACCTCTTCTTCCTGTAAGCAAGAGCCACAAACATTGAAGCATGTATTTGAATAGAAAAGCACAGAAAAAAAGACAACAGTTGAGAGTCAGAGAAACTATGGGGACAGAATAGAACAGAAAACTTTTACATAAATAAATTGTTGCTTAACAGTAAAATGATTTTAATGGAATGCAAGGGGACAAAATGAGTTATGAGATGTATTGAAAGTCAAAAACCTCACAATGTTTTTAAAAACAGTATGGTTTTAGACAACTTACATTTTAGCACCTAATTCATCTAGAGATGTCTGTTAAGAAAGCTTAATTTATTTAACTACAAATGTGAATTCAGTTTTCAGAAAGGATCTTGAAAAGCTGCTTATTTAAGTGAAAGGATAAAATTGTAAGGAACTTAAGGATGTATAATTTCATTTATAAGTACAGAAATTTCTGACAACATATTTTACAGCAAATTCAACTTAAAAGTAAAAGTACATGACAATTTTTATACTATACATATCGCTATGCCATAATTGGACCCTATACCATAATTCACATAAAACTGAATAAATATTCAGTTTTAAGATTACATTCCTCTATTTTTTTGTGCATACCTCCTTCCCCCATGCCCTGCTGGCCTCAGTGAGCTTGCACTTGTATCAACTGAGGTCCAGTGGTAGAAAGTCCATGATTCTGTTTTGCAATTAGCAAACTGATTACTGTACAAATAAAAAGAGTTACTTTGTACACAAAAAGCATACATACCACCAAAATGGATAGTAAATTTCAGTACTGGTGGACAAACAAAACTGATCCAGGCAATTTTCAGTCCAATTTAATTAGAAATATTTTCATTTCCTCTGTACTGCAATTCTACGCAACCAGGGCATTCCCAAGAAGTCATGTTTATTAATTTCCTCATCAGTATTTTCCTCCTTTACTCATTCTGGAAGCACTGCTGCTACTTAGTATATTACCAAATGGTGTGGCAGGGCCACAAATTCATTTATCTCACGAACCAGAATGGCAATATACCAATAATTGGAGATCGCTGTAAGGAGACAGGGAATGATGGGGCCTCTGTACAAGGGCAGGAAACAAAAATAAAACTAAACAAATCAGCCCTTCACTGATATGCTTTGGTCCCTAGTTCTTTATGTTTCCTGCTTCCTGTTTCCACTGTTGATCAATGACATCTCATTACATGCAGTGATTCTCAGGGACAGAATGGGGATGGGTAAGAAGGAAGCAATATGACACTTCCCTTCCTCCCTATTTTTGAGAATCTCTAAAGTGGAGCAACCATCACACCAACTAATTACATAAACAAAGACTACTGATAGTGATTTAAACAAAACAAAAGCACATAGGAAACGCAGACTATCAATTAAAATGCCTAATATCTATTTACCCTGAAAATTGTATTTGGAATTATAATCAAAAATTATGGAACATACCTTTTTAAAGTTTTATATTGAGAAAGCCTTTGTATAGTAGTATGAGTTTTAAAAAGCATTCTTAGAAAATCATGTTAATAGGGGATACAAAGAATATTTCTATTTTTATTAAAGAGGGAAATGATTAAATTTGTACTTTCTAAATTCTGTTAAAATACATACAGCAGTACTGTGACTTAACAAAAAGTGATGTATTTTACATGAATAAGTTATGAATTAAATAAAAATACAAATTTGAAAATATTCAGCAAAAACAAACTTTAAATTAGAAACCATGAGAACATCTGTCCTTTGTGAAAGGAGTAAAAGTCAGCAATTTTCTGTTGTTAGCAGATACGTTAAATAACATTATCTACCATCCATGCACTCAAAAAAAATATATAGGGTTAAAAAACCTCAGCATATTGCATAATGCCAAGAACACATTCTAACTGCTTTGAGCTTCAGTTTCTTCATATGTAGAAACAAGGTCAATATTATATACCTTTAAGGTTTATTGTGATAAACATTTTCTTGAGATTGACATGTGCGAAACACTTAGAAAAGTACGTACCAAGTGGGGTGGTTAGTAAGTGATAAAATAATTATATCACCCTCAACACCACTCTAACACTTTTGCACATTTAGCTGTCATACCTCTGTCGGAACATCATAGCTGGATCCATGTTAGCAGAAGTCATTCGAACAACTTGACGGATTTCTTTGGCTATCATTCGTAACTTCTCAAAATTTACTAAACCATCTACTTTGGAGTCATTTCCTACAAAATAAAAGTAATTAAAAAATTTCCAAATTATTATTCTTGGAAGGCATAGTAGAGCCTTCTTTAATCAAATTGTAACTTTTATTTTTAAGACTGATAAACTCATAGATGGTTCAACACTGATGCCAGGAAAAGACCTATTGGGGGGAATTCTGTTCACAGGGGTAATGATTATAAGAACATAAGAAAGTGAGAAACTGTGTAAAACCAATTTCATAAGTACAGCTATAAATGGCACAGCTCCTCAGATATACCCAGATGCTGGGTCCACTCTCAGGCAGGTATCTACATCTACTCTTTTGGGAAGCAGGGTACAGCACTTCAAAAACTTAGGTTTCAGTCATTTGGACATGGTCACAAAAGATGACCTTTGAGCTTAATTAACTCAGTAATTTTCCTTGGCTTATCATACTTTAAAAATATTGTCAAGGGGCCTCCCTGGTGGTGCAGTGGGTTAAGCAATGCACTATGAAGCAAACCACAGCCACTGCCACTCGAGTTCAATCCCTGCCGCCAGCCAGGGAGGGGACCCACATGGTGTAGCAGACTTCTGCCTCGCCCACTGCTGCCCTCATCACTGTGTTTCAGTCCATCTGCCTATTCTGCTCCCCACTCTGTCTCTAGTGACTCCTCTCACCACCCTGGAATCTGACCTGTACCCCAGTTCTTGTATGTATAAATAAATCTTAAAAAAAAAAATATTGTCAAATGAGCTGGAAGATCAATGGAAGATATCCCATGAAAACAAGAATGTCCGGCTTCTTATAAACAAAAACAGGGAAGAATTAGGTTGAGGATTAAATAAGTAGTAGGACTCTTTCTCCCAATGACAAAAATAAAACTTAAGAAGTAGGTGGCTTTAATCATGAACATATATTTGCTTGTTCAGCGCTTCATAATTTTTGCTTTTGTTATGTAGAAAAAATAATCTACATTTCTCAGAGAAAAAATTCAGTACAACTCTCAAAACAATCTATAGTTTTTTCTGAAAGAGTAGGTGTGAGGTCAGAGTCAGTCTATTTGTTGGTTTACCCAATTCAAACCACCAGGCAAAAAATTACATGTTAAAAATGCAGTCTATCTACAGTACTGTTTTCTTAACAACTGTCTTTTTCAATAGTTAGTGTGACCACATCTATCTCCCATCATAGCCGTTGAGGTGATTCTGTGGGATGACAAGTCCCTAAACCAAGTGTAAGTCATATGGGTCTGAGATATAGTGTACAGCATCTGTACACTGAACACATGAATTATTGATGGACTCAGAGTTTGAAACAAAGTGATCACCAAAAATACTTGCAAGTCACAAACACTTTTTGAATAAACATGTCAGAAAAGTACATTTTTGAATCTATATTATTTCCTTATGTTAATGAATAGTATCAAAGGGAGGCAGTAAGAAAAAGTAATTAGAACAACCCTCCTGACAAGAATAATTAAAAAGTTCACAGAAAGTACAAAAAATGATGAAGTAATCAAAACACAAGGCAGTGAAAAATCTAGAAGAACAAAGATCTGGGTAATGTTTAGCATTTCCTACTGCTTGGCTATAGGGGCAAATCTGCTGATTTCAGGGAAAGGGATGAAGAACTAAACAACTGAATAACCAAGATTTTTGAGGTTAGAGATTAAGCCCAAGTAAACTTCCAATGCTTTACACCGAGATTCTGAAAGCCTATATTCTGGGACAAAGTGTGAAGTGAAGTAGATGGGGTAAAAGTTCAGGGTTATCTTAAATTGTGAAAGCAGATGATCTGGGATTGCAAGCATTCCTAAGGTGTGTGGCAGAAATAACCTTAAAGTATCTCTGAAAGAATCTGAAACCTTAGATATTTTTGTAAAATATCTACACAACACAACATCCATTTGATCAAAAATAACCAGGCATATCAGGTGAAATTAAAACAGAAATGAGGGGGCCTCCCTGGTGGCGCAGTGGGTTAAGCAACGCACTATGAAGCAAACCGCAGCCACTGCAGCACAAGTTCGATCCCTGCTGCCGGCCAGGGAGG
>JAGFMF010012090.1:1315858-1366089 GCA_019455555.1 Galemys pyrenaicus | reverse complement strand
TGGTTGCTCTTTTTTGATTCTTGCATTACAAAGCTGTCATATAGTTGGCTTTTTTCCCCCCAGTAGTTGCTAGGCACCTGTATTATGTCTCCTCTTCGGACATCTCCTTCAGCGATTCTGATTTCACCTCTGATCACACCTGGTCACTGTGACCCTATTTTCTGATATATTTTTATGTATTTCTCATCTTTTTATCTCAACATGATTCATTCTTGGTATTTTCTTCCCATCTGCTATCCAGTTTGTTCACAGTTTGTACACTGAACAAAAACTGAACATGTGTACTAAGTTATGTATAAGAATATACAAAGTAAATTATACATATCAAGTGAACAGTGAAAACTATCAAATAAATGCTCATGAAGAAAATGGATGAATTCATTGTAGTAGCGGTTTCAAAAATTAAAGTACAGCTACATTAAAAAACACTGAAGAATCTCACCAACCTAATATTGACTAAAGTAAGCCAGAAACCAAAAGAAACACATACTTATTCTATTCATATTTTAAAGTTCACAGGCAGTACAGGACACTCAGACCATTTCAGTTCCATGTAGTTAACCTCCTGATTTATATGCAGTTGTTTTGCCATGCCTTTTAAGTCCCTCATGATATCACTGTATCTTAAAATCGGTATTTGTTTAGGTTTACGTGTAAAGTTCAAGAACAGTTAAAACTAAGCCACAGTATTAGAAGTCAGGACAGGAGTTACCTGTGGGGGAAAAGAGGATGAGGTAGTGACTGGGAAGGAGCATGAATGGAGCTTCTGGGAGGAGGGTGTTAATTTTTTTTTAAAATGATTTACTTGTGCATCAAAGAGCTGGGGCACAGGCCAGAGGTGTGGGGGCGGTGAGATGATTCACCAGAGACAGATTGGGGAGCAGAACAGGCAGATTGATTAAAATACACTGCTGAGCAGAACAGTGGGTGAGGCTGTACCTTGTAGGTCCCTTCCCTGGCCAGGGATGGAACTCTGAGCTGCAGTGGCTGTGGAAGCCCCACAGTGCAGAACTCAACCCACTGTGCCACCAGGGAGGCCCTGGTAATGTTTTTTGACAGGATGTTGGTTAGACAGATAATGGCTTGGTATTAATTCTTTAAGTTGTTTGCTTAGGAACACTTTTCTTTTTTTCTTTTTAAAGATTTATTTATTCATACAAGAGCTGGGGTATAGGCCAGAAGTGTAGGGGGTGAGAGGAGCCACCAGAGACAGAGTGGGGAGCAGAACAGGCAGATGGGCTGAAATACACTGCTGAGGGGAGCAGTGGGCAGGCAGGAGGGGTCTGTTGCGCCATGTGGGTCACCTCTCTGGCCGGCAGCAGGGATTGAACTTGTGCTACAGTGGCTGCGGTTTGCTTCATAGTGCGTTTCTTAACTGCACTTAACTGCCACCACGGGGGGGCCCCAGGAACACTTTTCTGTATGTTAAATATTTCATTTTTTTAAAAGTTGGAAACATTAAATATAAGTTTTTTATATGACTACCTAGGGTGAACACATAGATTTGTTCTTTTAAAAAATGCGGGTTTTGGTTCCAATGATTTAGTGCATTTAACTGGGAAAACTAAGTGACATACAATCATGCTAGAAAACAAATAAATACGATTCTGTAGAATTAAATAAAACTAGGTATGCTGATTTTTAAATAGCTTTTAAATACCTTCATGTAGGAATGTCATATCTTTCTTGACAACAGGGAAGAGTGGAATAATTGGAGGTTGCATGCTTTGACTACTAAGAATATTTCTATACTTTGCCATGTTTCTAGATGGATCAAAAAGGTCTTGTAGATCTTGGAGGTGTTTCTCATATTTGCTTGGCAACTTTTCCCAAGTTCCTCTGAGTCGTGCTACAGACGCCAGGTTCAAACCACTGCCAAAGATTAGAATAAAACATTAAAAAGGGACTTGTGGAAGAAGGAGGGCTCAGATCAGTAAAAAAAATTAGATCTCTAAAAGTCAAAATAATCAGGGGCATATTTCAAAAGTGGTAACTTAGGGGCACTTTTCTGGGTTAGATATTTCAACTACAAAATAAATAAATGGATCTTGATCTTTAACACAAGGAAAACTTTCAGAACTGTATTATTTGCCTATAGGTAAATACTTAAACTTTATTTTAAAGTTTGCATTACATTACAAACATTCCCATAACAAAAAACATTAAAAAAAAAGTAACGCAAGTATCACAACATACAATCACACATCTATGGGAATGGGTAAAAATGAGAAGGATATCAGTGAGGACGTCAAACAATGAGAACTCTAATGACAACGTCAGTGTTCCAAGTTAGCAAACAATACTAAACTTTTCTAAAATGGATAAGAGTATTATTCTACACTGAACAAAAACTGAACATGTGTACTACTAATGTTTGTTTTACTTAGAAAAAAGTTTATGGACACATTATTTGTAGAGTTACATAATATTGTAGCCTAATTCTGGGACTGATGCCGCCTTTCTCTGACATTAACCAGTCACATCCCTGACTCCAATACTTCCTTACTCTTAGGTTCCAATCCCATCCCCAAGACAGGATTCTAGATAGCCAATGTCTCTTTTCAGAAGGTTTTTTTAAAAATTCGACTAGCCCAAACCTGAAAAGTAACTCATGCAAATTAAGTTTCAACTCCTCCTCTTATTCCTTTACCTCAATACTACTATGCCATAGGTAGGCTGTCAACTGAATAATGTATATGTAGTACCTCAATTTTCTTACCAGTTAAATTTCCTGATACTTAGTTACCTGACTTTTACCCATACTGTTGTATTTAAAATGTTGTCTTGACTTCTGTTTTTAATATGTGTAATTGAGATATCTTTGCTCCCTCTGCTTCTCAGACATAACCCCAACAACTACCAGGATGAATAGCAGGCATGCAAATTTCATCTTCACTGAAACTAAGAAATATCTGTAACTCAAAAAATAGGCAAGGTTAAACAGGAGTATGCAAAGATGCTGAAATAGGAAGTATTAGCTAAAGATTTCAATGAAAACTGGTAAAAGCAAAAACCTGCAAAATGAAAACTAGGTAACTCACCCTGAAGGAAAAACAATAATACCCTATGTGGAACAACACAATAAGAGTTCACAGAGCTGATAGAATAACACCAGAGCTGCTCTCTGTTCTTTACCAGAAGAACATCAGAAAAGTATACTGTGAGACAGACTAGAAGGGATAAACTCTGAGTTGTAAGCAGTCCTAAAGCTGTCAATCACTATTTGTTGAAAAGGAGTAAAGGATTCAAATACTTTTATGTATTTGGCATCGCTGATTCCTGTTTTTTAAAAAAACATTTTTGCATTAATCATTTCTAACAGTATATAAATTTCGGGTGTAAATCATTTATAATTTGATACTTACATCCACTACATCATGATTACTAAAGTCTAATTTCTATCTATCATTATACAATAGGCCCCTTTTTCCATTTAGACCACTCCAAAACCCATTTCCTCTGTGATAACCATCCATCTGCTCTCTGTTATCTTTTGTTGTTGTTGCTCATTTGCTTTGTTTCATTGTATTCCACATGTGAGTGAAATCATGTTATTTGTCTTTCTTCATCTGACTTATTTGGACTTAGTGTAACACCCTCAAGGTCTATGTATGTTGTAGCAAATGGTTCAATCTCTTCTATTTTTTTAAATAGCTGTGTAGTATTCCAATGTGTATGTGTACACATATATAAAAATCCAAACATTTTTATCCATTCATCCAGAAACACTTAGACTGTCTCTTGGTTTTTGTAAATAATACTTCAATGAACAAAGGAATGCATATTTTTTAAAAATACTGTTCTCATGCTATTTTAATAAATACCCAAGAGGGGATTAGCGAGATCATGTCATTTCTAAATTTTTTCAGAAATCCTCACTATGTTTTCCACAATGGTTGCACCAATATGCATTCCCACGGGTAGTGTACAAAGGTTCCTTTGTGGCTTTCATTTGCATTTCCCTAATTTTTTTTTAATGATAAATATCTTTTTATCTGACTGTCCACCATCTGTATGTTTTCTTCAGAGAAATGTATATGTGATCAACCTATTTTTTAAATTGGATTGGTTGTTTTTCTTGCTGAATTGTATGAGTAGGTACAGTTGATTTTGTAACTCTGAAATCTCTACTGAAACCTCCTATAATACCCTAGTTCAATTATAGCCACTGGCTATTTTATAGAGAAACATCCCACTAGCTTGACAGATGATTGAAATATCCCTTTTAAAAATTCCAATTTTACTTCATATACTGGATACAAGGAATAAACCAAAATGAAATCCATGAAAAGTACGTGTAGATGGAACTGGGTAAAGTGGAATTATGCTACTACAAAAAAGCAAGCCACCTCATAAATGGACCAAACTACAAGTAGCTTCCATCTCTGAAAACAGACTTGCTTTAAAGAGGAATCCATCAGTTGATCATCTTATTTTAAAACACCAATTTTAAGCTAGAGCATCAATGTCACAATGATTGTTCTGTGACAGATGTGGTGCTGCAATATCTGAGGCAGATACTAAAAGATGCGCATTTCTGATAGTAAAGAATAGCTGTTCAGCACACACCTAAAGAGGACACAAATCCTGAATGGACTAGAAAGGAAGAAATATGGGATGTTACCCACACTTACCAAAAATATGTTTTAGTGGCAGAAAGATAAAGAAACAATGTAAAATCATTATTACCAGAATAGAAAATACATAAAATGTTGCAATACTTTAATAAAAACATTAATTGAACTTTCCTTCTCCTACTTACTATGCAATCAAAATACTGGCTTCTTGTCTAATGTCATGACAAAACCACACACAAATATTTATACAAACTTACCTTATTATTGCAAACATGGAGTTGAAGTTCTTACATTCTCGACAATGAAGTGCAATTTTAATGAAATGTTTAATAATTTTCATTCGTTTGAGCTGATTTGATTCAGTTAAAATCTCTGAGGCAACCCAGAATGTCTCTTGGTTTACAATGTCCTCAAACTCTTTCAAGTGAGTATTTCCTGTTTTGGAATCTAACTTAAAAAGGTCATCAATGTATTCCGTAGGCTCAATATTACGAAACAAATCAAAGTCCCTCATTGACAGCTGAGTGGCCACCTCAATGGTACTGAGTTGCAGCATGGATAGTTGGCTTTCTTTTACTAGTTCTTGAGCATCTTCATCTGAACATAAGGTTTCTGTTTCCATGTTATTTTTTAAGTAATATCTAAAAGAGAAAAATGTTTATAAATGATTTTGAATTTATAAGCATACTTTCCCACTTTATTATTATTATCAAGCTAACAGTTTTAAAAGATTTATGCATACAAAAAGTGGGGTACCGGCCAGAGGTGTATGCGGGGAGAGGATTCACCCCTCATACTGCTGAGGGGAGCAGTATGCTACATGGGAGAGGTCTGCTGTGCCATGCGGGTCAAGTGCCTGGCTGGGAGTGCTGCTGCAGTAGCTGCAGATAGCTTCATGTTGCTATGCCTTAACTCCATGCACAGGGAGACCCCTTATCAGTTTATTCTTAATACCTGACTGCCAAAAACATTAGCAGAAAAGCCACTTAAAAAGGCAATGAAAAATTAACATTTTCAAATAAGGAGACTTTACAGAAGTTGTTCTCTTCTGACATTCATTCATTATCTATTATTTTAAATAATAAAAGTAGTAATTTGTAATTGCTTACAAATGTAAGCAATTGTGTATTCGTGAAAATAAAAGCTCTATGTAGGTTCACTGAAAAGAGTAGTGTCTACATAGATATGTTAACGGGTAGCATCAATAAATACCTCTACTTAGAAGTTGTTGCTATACTCATCTCCTTTATTTCTAAATTTACAAGAGAGGCAAAGAACAAAATGTGTGAAGGAGGGGATATTTTCACTATTTATTCACTCATTAAATACGAAACTTTATTCCTAATTTTCCTTTTTCTTTTTAGACCAACAATTCCATGGCACTTAAAGTCTAAGAGACAGGTTAAGTATTCACAATGTAAAATATACAGATCTGTTGCTAGGAAAAAAAAGGTTTTATATATAATCACCTGTAGCATTATCTTCATTCTCTTCTCCTAATACACAAGCTGATCTAAGCCCAAGTTTGTGTCTATTATTTTTTTATTGTTAAGGAACAAAACCTCTGTACCGTCTACCTTTAGACTGTTTACACACCTAAGAGAATATCATAAATGATAGTGTTGAGGCTCTATAGAAAAAATAACATATCACAGATAAAATCACAAATAATATGTACAGAGCATATTACACGTTTATTATTAATCCTCATTTTGTTGATGAGCACACTTAGGCACAGAAAAACTTGGCCCAGTTCACACAAAGAGCTGGGATCTGAATTTGGGCAGTCTGGCTCAAGGGTCTTTGCTCTTAATCACTATGGATAGCCAACAAAACACACTTAATCGTCTCTTTCTTAACAGCATCCATAAGGTAAGGTTTCCAAATTTTACTCTATATGTATATCTATACTCAATGAAAAAAATAACATTATCCTCAGAGAAAGTTACCAGAGTATAGAATAAACATACTCCTGAAATGATCTTCTAGTTGATCTAATAATTTTCAGAGTACTTTTGAAAAACTTTTTAAATATTCATAAGAGGAAATTACATAGTCATTAGAGGAAAATTAGTTAGAAAAAATCTTTAGAAGTTGTAATACTCCAAGATTTCCATTATGTAATTATAGACACAAGAAAACCTGGAAAGAGAAATCCTATTTTAATTTTATAGAGAACTCAGTGAATCTAAATCATGTTTCTACTGGAAAATATCTTTTTAAAAATGTACTCTTCACATCTGGAATGAATAGATAAGCACATTCACCTTCCATTGAGCTGAATTCTGTCAGCTAATTTGGAGAACTGGTCGGGAAGTCTTCTTTGTTTTATGACACCCTCAGGAGTAACGGAAACTTCACAGAGAGAGTATGTTTCAGAGGCACCAGTCAAACCAAATTCATGAACAGCATGACAAACAACTTCTTTAGCTGTTGTGTCTTTACTGATGATAATGTAGCAACTCTGTTGATCTGCTTTGAAAACTCTTATAACTTGATCAGGAATATCTATGTAAATAAAAAAAAATGCCTTGTTATTTTGAAGTAATTTTTAAACTCTTCAAAAACAATTTTGGACATTAGGGTTCTTCTACACAGTGAAATAAATATTTCTCTCTTTGGTTAACAGAAATCACGGTTGCATTTGTTAATAAAGAAATCTTTGCAGGTGACAAAATAGACATTTTCATAGAAAAATATTAAGAAAATTGTTAAAATCAGGATTATACTATATGGAAATCACAATTTTTTCACTTACTATATTCATTTCTCATTTATTACAAACATTTTGATGTCATTAAATATTCTATTAAATATTCATTATTATGCAGTCTATTCTTAGTGGAGACAAAGGATTATAAAATCCTAGGGTGTTATGACAGATTTTAATCACATTCTTAAATAAATTAAAGGGATTTTTCCTCCCCATTTTGAAAACGTTACTTTTCCTTCTTCCAAGAATGTTACTGGTAACTAGTGTGATCCATCAGCTTAGTGAGTCATTAGTATCCCTCTTTAAGCATTCTTCACACTAGATTCTGGTATAATCTAGAATTATACTAGATGGCAATACTTAGTCTACTGTACATGGCAAATGCTTCCCAGTTTTTACATTCTATTTATTATAACAGAGAAAAAATGTAAATACTTAGAAGGTTAAATCTCAGTCTTTGCCTTTGTGATTTCTGCTGATATAAATTTCACCTCAAAATAAAAGTTCACAAGATATGTATATGTAAATAATGTTATTTCAACCCACTCTTTTAAAATTTTTTTTTAAATTTATTTAGCATAGAAGAACTGTTGTATAGGCCAGAGTTACAGGGAGCAAGGAGATTCACCATATAGAGAACAGGGAGCAGAACAGGCAGATTTACTAAAATACACTGCTAAGGGGAGCAACAGGCAAGATAGAAGAGGTATATCGTGCCATATGTGAGTTAGCTTCCTGGACAAGGATTGAATTCAGGCCATAATTGTGGTAGTGCTGAGACTCAACCCCTAAGTCACCAGGGATGTCACTTACCCCCATTCTTATTTCTTTTTCTTGTTATATGTCAGGGGCTAAAAATCTTAAGAAAAATGTTCAACAAGATGATAATGGACTAAACTGTAATATAGTAAGTGAAAAGTGATCAACAGCATGCATGGGTGTTTTATTTTCATTCATGATGATAAACTATTGTTAAAAATGTCTTTAAACTAGGAAAAATGAATTGTGGTTTTGGATAACTATAGTAAGGGTGATTGGAGGTTTTGGTGGGTCAACAAATCAGGTATATTTGTCTAGCAAATACTTTAGAGAAAAACTACAAATATGTCTCAAAATCATCTGAAGTATAATCCTGGCTAAAAAGAAGGTAGTGATGAAATAAATGCAGCAAGAAATAATGGTGTAAAATTATAGTCTGAAGACAAAAAGGACAGATACTAGCTCCCAAGACTGAAAGATCCAACTAAATATATTTCAGGGAGAAGTCTTAGTGAACAGTGATTGTTATGGATCCACTGTCAAACTGGAAGCAGAAGCTTCATCTATTCAGGCTCCTTTTGTAAGTTGTATATAGCACAATGCTTTTCCTTGATGTATATTCTGATGTAAATTCTTAGTGTATTCCTGACATCATTAGGTTTCTAAACCTACAAGGTCAGATTGTTTTATTATCCATCAAAATCAAGGGATGTTCCTCTACCCTAGACTAAAAAATGATTGTAAGCAAAATAAAGTTTCAGTCTGCCAAGAGAAAGATACTAGAGAAAAGGGTTTTATTATCTCAAAATTTTAACTATAAAACTGGTCAAACAACAGTACATTAATTACATTACATTGTAACATTCCTACAATCTTCATAAAAACAGGTCTCAGTTGTTCACAGCCCCAGAATGAATCAGTTAACTAGATCCTTGGGAGCTGAGTCTCAGAGAGCAGGGCTGGCTAACTCTGAGAGAATGGGGAGATGTTTTGATCCCTTTTATTAATTTTTTCAAATATTTATTCACAAAGACAGGTTGACAATTTGCACGCATTTTATGTTCTCTTGTACTGCTGTCAACGTACTGTAACATGTTTAGAAAGTAACAGTAAGAGCTAAGCATCTTGCAAACCAATGCAGAGCTTTTATAGTCATCCTAGTCACACATTATAAATGGGCACCTCTAGAACAGATCTGTAAATGGGAATATCCAAAGAATACCCCATAACCCAAACCTTGATGAATCTACCAATGTTATGAATGGTAACATGGAAAACCATTTGAGAGATATTATAAGAAAATACTTCTCTGTACTGAAATCACTATCAGTATAAGATTCCTTCTCTATTTTAAAATTGATACAGATATACTGTTACAGATGTTTGTTACAAACATGCTTTTAGTGGAAGAACATTATACATGCCAAAGACACAATAATCAAGTTAACTACGTGAATAGTAAATATGAGGCCAGAATACAACATGATCAAGAATGAAAAACCATCTAAATCATTACCAACTTTAAGCATGATGCTTAAATTATGTAAGGGCATAACAGACTTACAGCACTGATAAATTACATGCCCATATTTCATTAATAAAATTCTTATAGAAAAGCTAAATTAATTAAAAATCAGCAACATCAGATACCTGGTTTTCAAACCAAAGTTACAATTTCTAAAGTGCTAATCATAATCTTGCATGAGTAAAATAAAAACACGGAATGCTTGAGGATGCATGTTTTCACCATGACACATAAAAATCAGAAAATTTTTCAAGTATTTAGGAAGACATTTTATAATAATGAAATATTGCCTTTTCATTCTGCTCTAAACCGTTAGTCACTTAGATATCTATGGAATATTTATTATGTGTGAACAGTGTTCCAAGTGACAAAGACACAGTAATAATATAAAGTCTCAGGGAGTTTGCTTATATTCAAGAGTATAAGTGGTAGTTCAAGGAAAGACAAATAATCAAATAAAAAAGAAAATCCTAAGGTCTTAAGTGTTACAAAGGAAATGCAGGGTAGCAGTTTAATTGTATAGCTCAAGTATTGGTAACCTGTTTAGTAAAGAGTCAAACAGTAAATATTTTAAAGTTTTGCAAGCCAAGAAGCAAAATAAATATCTGCTAGGTACTCATATAACAAGAAAAAACAAAGACTGGATACCAACATGTCACAAAATTTGTGAGAAATTTTAAAATATAACATCAATATAAATATACAACATGTAAAGATACGTAAACAGAGAGAGGTTCAGGCAACAATGTAAATGATCAGCAATAGAGCATTGGGGTTAAGATGAATACTATTTATTAAAATTTTTGAAAAAATAAAGAATGCACCCTGATACAGAAAAGGTATCGCAGTATCATTCAGGGTAAAGGAAATGGTACAAACATTTTATGCGCAGTGAAATTTCTCGAAGGATACATGAGTAAGTGAACAAATGTTAATTCTGGGGAACAGAGGCTTTTTATTCTATTCATTCCCTGAAAGTGCGATTTAAAAAAATCTTTATGTACCTTTACTACAACTAGTTGAACTCAGACTTGAAATGCAGAAGAATCTGAAGTTTACTAAATATTAAAGAAAATGTTTATGCTAGTAAATGAAAACACACAAAAAGTTTCAGCTTCACAGTCCTTTTAGTCATGCCCTGAATTCTTTTAGGCCTCAAAAAATTCTACAAAACTTTTTGCAAGTTATAGAACTGCAGGTATACTGATTATGTATGAATACAAAAGCATATATTCAATGAAAATGACTAAAAGGCAACATGCCAATTTGTCCTGGCAACTTCTAAGTAGAAAGAAAACTTTATACTTTGTTCATTTCTGCATTATTTTACTTTTACAAAAATAATAAAATAATACAAACATAAGCAATATAATACCATAGTCTTCAAGATACTTACAGTAAAAACCAACAGCTGTAGGCAGCAGAAACAAAGCAAAACCATGAAAATGTCAGCAATCAAAAGCAAACTACTGAATACAGCTTTGTCCCCACTTTCTAATTAACTCTAACCATGTAGCATAAACACAGCTGGGATCAGGCTGATACATGTTAATCAAAACGGGCTGACATCACACGTACTATAATGTACATGTGATATACACAGCTAATCTAAAATTCAGTGGTCGCCTATATAATTTAAGAATCTGAATTTGGAATTGGTAATGAATATTTTATACTACATAAACAATACTGTAAAGACTTTTCATGAAATTGTGCATTGTGGAGTTTAAAAATATGATTTGTAAGTTAAACACCTATTTTACTTATGTTTATCTATATTACCAATAAGGGCACAAGCTATAGACAACTTTACAGATTTTTACTTAGATTTTAAAAGGGCATTTTTAGTCCTTTCAACATGTTTCAATGAAAATTATGCAATCAGTTTGAAATCAAGGTAAGCAGTATCTCCTTCAGATGTCTAAATTTTTATGATAAAACGTCAATTTTCTAAATCTTATTAATTCCAACCAGACCTTCCTTCCCCTAGCTAATCTCCTAGCTCATTTTTTCTTTTTCCTTTCCCTACAACCCATCTTTTACTCTTTCAGTCCTTCTCTACATATGCCTGGCAAAAATAGATCCATTAAAAAATTATTTAATCTATAAACTGTATGTCCCTAAATATCCATAATAAAAGTATGTTTTGTTTAGCTTGAGCTCTGTTAGTGTGAAATAATGTCAATAAAGTGTAAGAGATATCACTGTGGAACACGAATAAGTAGACATGAAAACAAATCCCCATACTATAGCACATGATGAACAATATAAAAGAGACAAAGAAAATGCTCTAGAGTTTTTGGAAATAACGAACTAATTCTGAAGCTATAAAACTGGGCTTCCCAGATGAGGTAATAACTGAGTTCAACATTGAGTATGAAAAAAATCATGGTATATGCAGGGAGAGAACACCATTGGTGGAAAATAGCATGGTCAGAGAAAGTTCTGAAGGTACATGCTATACCCAAGACAGATGGATAAAGAGAAAAGCAGAACAGAAGGCTAGAAAAGGTGTTTATAATCATACTGGGAAAAATGGACACAAACGTTAGCTTATTGTCTTATTGCATATTAGCAATAAGCTTATTAGCTTACTGACATTCATGTTATGTAAGTTATGGTTGCTGATATCTTCAAATACCATATCGCAACTTAAAAAATGTTCCTGACCCTTAAGTTATATAGTATGAAGATTTCTGGCATGGAAAACACTATTTTATTATGATTGGGCTGAGATTCTGCAAACCTTTCTTTCCAATCGGCTCCCTTTTAGTTTCTGCCAAAAAGGGACACAGGAAGTAAACTGCAAAGTTAAGGAAAAGACTTGCTATTCTGTTTTGTGTGTGTGAAGGGGGGGGGGGGGGAGGCGAGGCTTTTTGTTCCACTATCATCCAAGCAATACTTTTCACCCTGTAAGTAGCTTTTCATCCTTCTCATGTACTAGAAGTGCAATTCACTTTGTAATTTTCTGACCTCTGAAATTGTGCTTGCTTTTTTAGCCTTTCAGGTAAATTCTTAACTATTACTTATATTAAGAATCAAATATTTGAAGATTTTAATCTCATGACAGAACTGTGACTATGATTAGAAAACTAGAATTCACTAGAAACTTCTAAGCAAAGTAATGACTCATTAACATATGTGTTCAAGAAAGAACACTGGTTAGTCAAGTAGAGAGAAGGATGTGTCAAGACAGATTACTGGGTTTAGTAATTTCTTTAAAAATAGAAAGGAAAAAACAGGCAGAAACAGTTTACATTCCCTAAGACAGCATTTTCTGAGTTATGTCTTAGAATTTTTATTTAAGGGGCATTAAAAAAAATGAACTTTACTTTCTTTATATTTACTCCTTAACACCCAGTAGCCCCCTCCCTAACACACACGTTTTTATACTAGATAGTAGGGAACTTCAGTGTCAAAACTGAAGCAGCATCATGACTACACTGATCTTAGTATAAGTATATTTCTCTTCCTCTTCTTGGACACAATTATGTATTTTATTTTTTAATTCTGTATGTCTTATTGAAAACCATCTTAAATCCTTTCAAGTAAATGATATATAAATAATTCTTCAAGGTCAACATTTTTCTACTTTGTAATGAAACTTTAGGTTATATAGATAAATGACAATTTCTGCCTTTAGGCATTAAGAGATGCAGAAAAATTAACCCAGTGCATGACACTAAAAGTTTGAACACCAATGAAAAAGCCTATATTACTTTATTAACAATACATGACAGGGTTTGGGGGGGAATGTCAATTTCTGGAAACCAACTACTAGACAATCACTAACACATTGCTGTATATCACAGAAGGTGAGGGTATTTATGTTAAAATAATCTCCTCTATTCTTTTTATAAACCATGGATAACATGTTTCTTGTCTGAGAAGACGTCTCTCTGCTTTTCAGCCACTGCTTCAATTAGGGTTAACAAAAGATATGTAAATGTAATCTCTTTTCTATGTACTTTTATTTCATATTGGTGGAGATACCATGTCAGTTTGGATAAAAAGGTCTAGTTTATATTTCAAGGCCTTTTTTTTTTTTTTTTTCAGTCGTCATCATAAATCAGAAGTGAAAGAAGAGGGCCACAAGCAAATGTAGTTTTTCAGAAGTTGAACCATTTGGTGCAAATATAGAGACATAAAATCACAACAAAAATTACCTGAAGGATTGGAAAAATCCAACATGCTGGTGGTAGGCTGCAGGAGATCTGGGCTGCTTGATGAGAGAGTTCCAGGGATAGGCATTATAGCTAGACTGTGCCTACAGTGTCTTGTTCCCACAATGCTGTCATCTTGTGACTGGCTCAGGCCACCATCACTTCAAAAGAATGTCATATATCACTATCAATTACTTGAAGGAATTTATTAATAAGCATCTGTTTTCTGTGCACTAAGGCCTAATAGAACCAATTCAACGAGGTGGTTTAAACTTAAAAAGACTGGACACTGTAATGATGAAGTGTTTTTAAGAATTATACTGAAATAAAATACAATTTATGCATCGAAGTAATTGTTCTACATCATAGAGAAATAATCATATTTATCCTCTGCTTGTTTCAGGATAGAAGTTGAACTGAGTAGTTAGGGAGCTCTTATGATCTTCCAGGTTCAGGCAATAATACATGTATCCCACAATGCAGAGTCACAGAAAAGCTCTGTCTCTCAATAGAAAGGCTTGGTGACCTAATTAAAGAATGGATACAGGTTGCAAACCCAACCCCAAAATATGACAAGTTGTACATAACAGAAGGATCAGTTTCAAGTGAAAACATGAGATGTCTTTAAACATATTATCAACCTGGTGACTGTCCAAATCAGCAAGACTGGGGGAAATCTAACAAGAAAACGGTACAGAGAATAGCAACAAATAATGGGAATACTTAAACAGAAAGAAGGTGGGGAGGTGTGATGGGGAAGAGAAGGGAAAGGAGGAAAGAACAGAAATTAATACATTCGAAGAAGAAAAAAAAGATTTTTAATCTATGAAGTTTACCCTAAGGGTGCACTGTTTCTTGGGGGATCTCTCAGGTCTAATTATTTGGCTGTTCTCTAGATGAGAACATAAAAACCATAGAAGGAAAAAAGTTATCCAAAGTTAATTCCCTTTTAAGATCTCAAAAACTACCAATTAAATGGGCACATTAAAATAAATAAAATATTCTTCCTTTAACATGTTTTAGAAGTGTTACTCAGGCAACTCTATATGGAAGAAATAAAAATAAAATACTCAACTGTCACTTAAGTTTTAGGTACCCCAAAAGTTCTTTAAAACAGGATAAGTAAAAACAGAATTGAAATGAAAAAAAATATAAAAAAGATTTCCAACATCAACAAAATACAATTTATTTCTAAGAGTTGTGCTTACATTAAAAACCAATGCTTTAGTTTAATATTAATTTCTGTCTATATTTTATTCAATGCAGTATTCTACCCAGTTCTTATACACATACATAGGTATCACAGAAAACTTACCTAGTAACCTGAAATGGATAATTCTGTCTTAAAAATGAGTAATATGGGGTATATCTAGACTACATTAGGAGTGAAAATTATAATTTAGGCAGATTTAGAAACTATGCAAGATGCACTACTAAACAAACAACTGAAGGACTATTAATAGACAACAAAGAAAGGGCCAGGGTTAGAGAGAGCATAGGAGTCAGCGAAAAGCATGAAAACATAAAAGAGCAAATATAAGTGTTTCAAGAGCAAGCTATGCTTGACACACTGGGTTATCAGTTGTGTGACCTCAGGGAAATTTTGTTTCTGCACCTTGTTTTCATCATCTAAAAATATGAACAATATTGCCTATCTTAAAGGGCTACTGTGAAAATTAAGTTAGGTAATGCAGGTAAATGTTTTACAGAGGGAAATAGGATTTATACTTTTAAGAAGATAGTGTACTACTTCAACCAAAATTAAAACAGAATTGTACAAACCAGAAAGAATTTTAAGCAATTCCTACTGAACACCAGAGGGGGGCAGGGTAGGTACAAAGGGTAAAGGCTCCATAGAAATAGGAAATCTTTTCCTGGGGAGAGAAGGGAGTTTAACCTGACAGATACAGTTAAAGCAAAAGGAAATACTTTGTGTTTATGCTAAATTGGCTCTTTATAATTAGGTATATATTCCTAAAGATCAGAACTAATTGCTTTAGGTCAGGAAAGGGGTAGGGGTGGGGAGGAGGGATTTCCCAGATATTCTGTTTATAGCTTTGTAAATAACTTGGCAACAATTTCGATTAGTTAAGACATGTTTTATAAAAAAACTTAAAAATGACTTTTAAAATTAAATCTGCCAATGTTTGGACATAGAAGGTCAGGCAACTGAATCCAAGGAAGCAAACTATTAAAGAAATAAGCTGGTTCTACTAATTATTAAAGTGGAAGCAACCTCAACAATATAAAAAAGTTTAAAAATCCTTTCAAAGGGAATTGGCTAGTTAAAATTCACTACAGAGATGTACTAGAAGTCCTTATTTCTCTGATGTTATTTACCATTACTTCTTTTTATAAGCAATAGATATAACACTGTACAGTTATAATGTAAAGCTGGCATTCATGATAAGTAAGGTATGAACATGTATAAATGAAAACTATACTACTGTTATGTATAATTCATGCTATGACATGAATGAAATAGTATATAACTGGCAAAATACCCATGCTTGTTTGGAAGCTGAATTGATAAAGCCCGTTTGCAAAAAAGTTGTCATTTCTTACCAAAACAGTCTCCTGAGAAGGTGATGCAGTAACAAAAACAAGATGAAAAATACCTCAATAATTCCCCAACACTAAATTTACTTACAATAAAGTGTATTTTAGTTTCATATCAATATGCACACAAGAATAATCCTAGTATTAAAAACAAATGACAGTATACTGACAAGAAATAGGGAGAAAAATGATGTCTGATAAGCAAACAAGCCAGTATACTTCTAGACTGTTACAATGAATATAAAGATGTTACTTAGGCAATTTGTGATTAATGAAAAAAATAAGTTGAGTATTTAGAAAAAAATCAGATTTCCTGTACTACGAAATATTCTCAGGTCAATAAAAAGCACACTATTTGTCCTAATTTATATGTTACTCAAAATCAACAACTTTTTTCCTTCTAACTTCAGGACTTTTCTTTCATTTTAAAATTATGCTATGGTTAGAGGATTTGGGGATTGTCTATTCTCATTTCAACTATTCCTTCCTTGCATTCATTTTCTTTGCTAACTCTCACAGATATAGACATTGTTACTATGGTTACCTATGACATCCCAAACTCTTCTCTTAAATGAGAGTTGTAAAATGTTGAGAAAAAGTATCCCTTCCATGAAATCCTGGAATACAGGCAATGTTCAAAATTCTGGAATTAAACTCACTGAAAACTTTTTAAATTAAAATCTAAACATGCATAAAACCACACGTTAGAGGGGCTTCCCTGGTGGCGCAGCGGGTTGAGTGCCACACTGTGAAGCATCCACTGCACCGCAACACGAGTTTGATCCCTGGCCAGGGAGGGGACCCACACAATGGGGCAGACCCTTCCTGCCTTGCCCACTGCTCCCCTCAGCAGTGTATTTCTGTCCATTTACCTGCTCCCTGCTCTGTCTCTGGTGAATTCTCTCACCTCCCACATCTCTGGCCTGTACCCCAGCTCTAAATGCATAAATAAATAAAATCTTAAAAAAAAAAAAAAACAACCCACGTGTTAGAGAAAACCACAATCAATATTTTTCCTTGTAGTCATTTTTCTGGCATATAGCACTATTTACTTAATTAATCCTTTGTATTTGGACATTTAGGTTGTTTTCAATTTTGTTTTAATATAGGTAGCATTATTAAGAGTATCTGTGTATGTGTATGTGCATATATCTAGTTATAAAAATGGAATTACTGAACTAAAGGTATGAACATTTGTAAAGATCTTAGTAAAAACTATTACCCAAATGCCTTTTTTTAAGGTTTTATTTATTTATGCACACAAGAGCTGAGGTTCAAGCCAGAGGTGTGAGGGTTGAAAGGAGTTACCAGAGACAGAGTGGGAAATAGAACATGCAGATCAAGTGAAGCACACTGCTGAGGGGAGCAGCAGGCACAGCAGGAGAGGTCTGCTGTGCCATGTGGGTCAGCATCTTGGCCTGGGATCCAACCTGCCCTGCAGTAGTTGCAGAAGTCCCCCAGTGCTGCGCTTAACCCCTTGAGCCGCAGGGAGGCCCCCAAATACTTTATCAAAGTTTGCACGATTTTATTCCCACAAATAACAGTTTATCTATTTTAGGTTACCAATTCTGGCCCTGACAATTCTCTGTCAATCTTTAACGAAATAAATGGTATCCTGTTTTAAATTGCATATCCTTGATTACTGTTGATGCTGAACATAATGTTTTCTACCTATTCTCCTACTGAAATTTTACTCATTTTTTAAACGTGGGTAGCAAAAAGTATGGTCTGATTTTCAAATGGCTACATGCCAAGAAATACCATATGCAGTTTCAGACATGCAAAAGGGCCAGTCTGAAAAATCATATATTAGTTCCCTCTGCAAAACAGGCTCCAGTAGGAAACTTTCACTGTTTCTCCTAAAATAATCTTTCTTTGATATTTATAGAACTGAAATTATGAGCATTCCACTTTACTGAAACATGTTTAAAAGATATAGCCAGCTTAATAGGAGTTAATAATTAACTCCTGAAGGGCAGCATTTTATTCATGTTTGTAATCATAGTCAGTAGTCTGCTGTTGATACAAAACAGGAAACTCAATAAATGCTTATTGACTAGTAAATGAAAAAAATTTATGAGTGAAACTATTCTTACTAGATGTTTCATTATGGGGGGTACCTATTTAAAGAAATAATGTTTGAAAATTACTTAAAAGTTTGCTCTCAAGCACCTCAATTTCCATGCCTCCTTCTGTTACTAAAGGTAGAGTCAAAGTGGAATAAGCAATTCCTACTCCCTGAAGGAGATACTGTGGAGCTAAGATACATATTTAACTGCCTAAAACTTGAATATAGCTAGTGACACTAACAAGCTAGAGTTAGTTACAATCACAGTGTTCTCTAGTTTTGGATGCCATGTATTACAAGACTGTTTAAAAGAGAACCAGGTATAAGATATATTTTATATATATATATATATATATATATAAAATCCAGACCCAAAAACACCACAGTTTTTGGAAATGGAAATTAGGGCATTACCTTCTGAGGACCTCCAATTTGTGAACTCTTAAAAGACTTCTGCTCATCCAAAACCATTACTAATCTCTTCAGTGTGGGCTGGCCACTCTTATAATCTTACTCATTCTTATTTGGGAGAACAAGATTTTTCCTATAATGCTCACGATACTGTCATGACACAGTATGCTAATATTAAATAATTTTATCATTTTAAAGTTATGATTTTAATTTTAAGCCACTGACCTGAAAGGAGTCACTCAGAAAAGATGAGTAATAAACTTTCTAGAAATGAGTTGACATTAAGACCAGAGCTCTGAATGTTTCAATCCTCTGTGTGAACCCCTAGTTAAATTAAGAGCAAATGTGTTTCTCTGACTGAAAATAAGAACTCAAGAATAATAATTTCTGACAGAAAATCTGAGATTTTGAATTAATGCAAATGAGAACTGACATTTTACTTAGTTCCAAGTTGCCTAATTAGCTACCTTGCTACTACTGCTACATTTTGCTGCACCTTCAAAATCCCAAATTACTAACACAGCTAGTACACAGATATTCCTAAAAGAACAAATCTTAACATATCATATGCCTTCTGTGGCTCCCTATGATAAGATGAGGTCCCTATCTTCAGCACGATACCGAAAGTCCTTCAGAATCTAAGTACTTCTTTTTTTTTTTAAAGATTTATTTATACATAGAAGAGTTTGGGTGTAAGCCAGAGGTGCAGGGGTGGATGAGAGGATTCACTAGAGACAAAGTTGAAAGCAGAACAGGCAGACTGACTGAAATACACAGCTAAGGGGAGCAGCGGGTGAGACAGGAGGGGTCTGCTGCGCCATGTAGGTTAGCTCCCTGCAGGAGGATCAGGGATCAAATTCATGCTCCAATGGTTGCTGATAGCTTCAGAGTGCTGAGACTTAATCTCTTGCACCACCAGGGAGGCCCCAGCACTATCTTTCTTGCTTCATCTCTAGGTGTGCTTACATGAAAACAAGCTACTGAAACTTACCAATGTTTTTACTGTCTTTTTAACTATCATAACATTTCTTTTAGACAACCAACTCTTGGAAAACAAGAAATTTGCTCTACTTAGTTTTCTCTATATATTGAGTCTAGCATATAATCAATGAAGGATATTTATTTAATAGAATATATTGCATGGAAAATAAAGGGTTCCTGATATGAGTTCCTTAGAGGTAGGGACTATCTTCTTTTCAGCTCTATAATTGCCACCTGGTATTATGCTAAAAACTATCTGAAGTATTTTCTTTCACAGATTAACTCACTGTCTTAACTTATTCAACAAATACTGTCTAACAAAAGCTAAGTATTATATTTGATTAGAACTTGTATGAAGACTTTATTACACTAATATTAATAGTTGAGTCATACCCAGTCATACTTCAAGTGATTTTGTCAGTATCTTATGGACCTTAATTTAGACTTAAAATCTTGAAGTTTTACTCAATTTGTGGGATATCTCCTTTTGGAAATAGGCATGGTTAAAAGTTCAGCTTTACAATTCAGATGGGAATTACAGTTTCATAAAAAAAAGATAAAAAAACCCAAACATTAGTAAATGTATCCCAAGATTTAAAGTGTCCTAATCTGTAGATAAAGGGACTGAAATTGAAGCAAAAATACACATACATAAAAACAATCATAAGTTGGCAGACTTTTTCAAAATTCAAAGTTAAAGCTAATGGAAATACAGTTGATCTATCATGGCAGTTAAGGGAAGAGAAGCAGAATTTATACTTATTTACAGATAGCTTATATATTTTATGATGTGCTAGTTGTATAAAAAATAAAACTGACCCAAATCCCCCTTCCCCAAAATAAAAATTTTATGGTCTACATAAAAATGCCTATGTGACTGAGATTGGCATTACCTACCTAAATAATTTTGGAGGCAAGATACTAAATCGTGTTTTATCCAAAATTTTCCTGATTTTGTTTCTTCCACCTGAAACAGTATTTGCTTTGATTTTCTTATTTCCTTTCTCCTGTGATGTCTGTTCAATATCCCCTGGTACATCCTGGATTGAATGGCGATTATTTTTTTTTTCAGCAATTTTTGGAATATGAGGTACACCAAATTTCTCCTGCTCAGTTCTACTAAGTAGCTCTTTGAACACTGTGGAAATAAATACGTACATTTGTCATTTCTTTTCTTCTTATTAGAAAGCTTTTACACCAAAAACAAATTTAAAGTATAAACACAGCTGCTGTCTTTCACAGCTTCATGCATTAAACATGAAATTTATACTCATCCTTTAATTAATGGTTACATCAACTTCTCTCTTCAGTTTTTATACCTGATCATACTTCTGATTTTGACCAAGTGATGAAAGAGTCACTGGAGAAAATGCAAAGGAGATGGGCAGGCTGCCAGAATGTCTCAAAAGTCCAGGGGTTCTTATTTAGGTAGTAACTGTAAAACTCAGAGATTTTATAGATCTAGATACTAAGATTCTATTATTTATATATTATCCCTTTCCCTTGCCATAACATAAATCATCTGAGATATAAGTACTATAGTCAGGCTAGTTTTGCAAAATTTAGCCAGTGAGAAAAATGGGAGGAGCTATTTGATAGACCTGTTTTCACTAGAAACAAATATACAACAAATTCCTCAAGGCCGTATTTATGAGACTTAGGCCACTCAGTAAAGTAAAAAGGAAAGAAAGGTGCAGAAACATTAGAGAACTTGACTACCTAGCATTCTTTGCCTGGATCCGATTTTTCACATTCTGAATGGGGCTATCCCTCTCTGAGTTTAGACAGAAATATGATAAAGATGTATGAGGCTATAGATCTAAAATTCCTGATTATCTCCTTTTGCAGTTAAGAAAATTTCTATCACCTATTTTTCATTAAGTAATAGTAAGGAAAAGATGTTTTTGTTGTTCTAAGCATGTGTGCTTAATTAAGTGATCAACTGCTAGCGAAAGAATACTAAAAGATAAATGCTAAAGTGGAATGCAACTTTCCTAAATATTCAAGGAGGGGCTGGGGTCTGAATGAAAAAGAATCGGTGGCTGCATATTCAGTCACATGCTATGCAGAACCGAATACTCAGCTAATCAGTGGTGTAACCTTGAGCAGTATCTTCAAAGTACATTTATAAAAGAAAATTTGTGAACAGGATAAATGTGCCCCCTGAAACTCCCACCACTGAAAATTGTAATCAAAAGACTTACAAGATTCAAATGGACTAAGCTTTTAAAATCAACACATTACAAAGTAATTTTTTTTAAATTTCACTGTATTTTTAAGCCATGTGACAAAGGTAAAAAGGTTTTTTGAACTGAAATCAAGATATTCATCCATTTAAAAAATATCTACACATCAGGCACTATATTAGATGTCTTTAAATTCCTCCTGTTATGAAACACAGTCAGCTTAAAATACGTGGTACGCAAAGAACAAAAAGCGAGGAAATAATTAAAATAGTGAGAAAGGGAAAATCTCTAATCATCTATAAGAAGAGATTACTAAGATTAGTAGGTTTTAACTAGGCAAAGGAGGGATGATTCTAGGTAGATGAAACCTACATTTTCTGTTAGCAAGTAATCTTTGAATGGCAACAGAACACTCTTGACTGTGGTAAGGTTACTCACCAGTATACAAAGTAGTTTATATCTACAGTGTAGGGATACTGTTAGTAAGACAATGGAGAAGGCTGGAAACTGGCTAAAAATGTGTCCATGTTATGTTAGGAGGTCAAATCACACAAGAGGGAGAGACTTGCAAAAACACATGATTTCTACTTGGGGTATGAGGCTAAAGCGCTAAGCTCAAATTCTCTGGAAGGAAGAACTTATATTAAAAAAAGGAGACAGAAAAAAATCAGACTGAATCAAAACCTACAACTTCAGTAGAGATTGTGAGTAGAGTGGTAGGGGCTCCAAAAGGACAAGACTGAAAAAGCTAAAATTTCCTGCAATTTCTTGGTGCTTAGGGACAAAGTTCCCTCAGAGTAGGGACCTATATTAAGCACATGACAGGTAGTGCTCTCAACTTGAAACCATTGTACACAGTCTAAATAATTCTGCAACCCAACTTGAACAGACTTAATTCCTCTTACTCTATCTGCTTAACCAGAGGAAATGGCAGATCCCATCTGTGAGAAAATATTTATTTTACTATTTTCTAAGTTGCTATACACAAAGTATAGCATACAATGAAAAATTATAAGACAAAGAAAATATGGTAGTCAAAGGAGAAAATGGAATTAAGTATAATTCAAATGTTGGTATTAATGCACAAGGATTTTATAACTATATCTTACCAAAAAAGGGAAAAAGATTGAAATAGGTGAAAAAAGGGAAAACTGCAATAATAGAGAAATGACGTCTATAAAGGGATTCAAATGGACATTCTAGGACTGAGAAATTCAATACTTAAACTCACATATGTGTTTAACAACAGACTGGATATAGCAGAAAACAAGACAACTTTGTTTAAACACAGATTATTAGAAAAACATACAAATCAAAGCACAAAGAGGGGGGGGAAACAAGAAGCAGAAAACAGACCTAAGAGATATACATGGGACACTATTCTTCTAAAATAGAAGAGCTATAATCTCTAATGTGAAAAAAGAGACAAGGCAGCAAAGTTAATATCTGAAGTAATAATAGCCATGAAATATCTAAAACTAAACAAAGCCATCGATAACATTCAAAAGCTCAGCAAACCCAAACAAAATAAATACACAGCACTGTAACAGGGGATCCTTGTTAGAGTAAAATTGCTGAGTCCTATTTATATCTATTTGGAAAGTGTTTGTATATTTTGTTTAGCCTTTTGTGGACTGTGGTTCCAAAGTATAGTTTTTAATGCTTCACATTTTCTTTTAAATATCTTGCAACAGATCTTTTTTTTTTTCCCTTCAACAGTCTGGGAAATTTCCACAATCGTATCATCTTTCCTGCTGTTGAATGTTTTTGTCTTTGCTATCAATTTTTACTGAAACCCTTCAGATTAAGGAGTGCTAAATGGTGAGTCTAGGTACCATAATAAAATTTACCTAACTATATATTATCATTCATCAAAATGAACAATTCCAAACACAACAAAACTCAAATTCTCATGTAACTGCTACAAGTAGATGTAAATGGGCTGAGCATTTTCGTAATGAAAAAGAAGGCAATTTACATGATATAATGAAAGATAAAAACTTAATGAAAACATACTCTTAAATTTCTCACCTATCTTCCTAGGTTGATTAAATAAATGAAGCTTATTCTTTTATAATCATAAACTCAGATGAACCCCAAGCATGGTATTCAAAAAGGATACATTTGCTACTATACTGTAAATTACTGTTTTTTCCTCAATGAGTGTTTATTTTTCCCTAATGTCCTACTACTGTTTTAAGTGATAATCTTTAAAACTTCTCTGAACAGAGTTCTACATATGTTTTTTCTTTTTTCCTTAAATTAACTATTTTCTCCAGAATGTGTAAGCTCATTGTTAGGTGACCTACCATACAGTCAATGATCTTGGTTTTCCTATGATTGGTGATCTGTGGTTGTAAAATTTTCATTAACACAAAGCAACTATGTATGCTTTGCTGGAGAATCGAAACAGATGTATTTTCTGATCACAACTTCCCTTTTTGTAGTTTTGGCTGCAAGTTTCTCACAAGATAACCTAATGTTGCTTCATGGTAATTTTATTATTACTATGATAAGTACCATTTCCAGACTGGAGTACTCCATTTCTACAAATATTTTAATAATATTTCTTTTGAGAAACACTTTAATGTTTTGCCTGTGATAAATACTGACTATCATAATAAGGAAAAAGATACTGACTGCTATGTACCCCCCTTTACAATACTATATATACCCTCTTACTTCTGTCACATTTAATTAGGGTTCTGTTGAGCCACTGTTTCTCACCACTCACAGAATGGTGAGTTGGTAGCTTCCCTGAATTTCACAACCTCCAGACTTAGTTTGTGTTCTAAGGTGCATGTTATTAACCACTATATCACAATGACTATTTTTATACATGATAATATTTGATACTAGTTAGGAATCATTACACGCCAAACAAAAAGTTTAAAGGTATTTGATACCTGTAAGAATCCTATGAAATAGAGCTGGAAAAACTGAAGCCTGGAAAGACAAAATAAATTGCTCTAGGTAGTAAGAACAATCTCTTATTATATTTTTCAAAGTTGGAATCCTGTCAGTTTAGTCCCAAAGCTGATGTTTCCACAAACTAGCCCAAACTCCAGGGAAGTGAGAAACTATCAAGGCTTACATATTTATTCTATGCTGAACTAATCTATTAGGAAATTGACAATACACATTAAACCATTATATATTTAACATAATATAACTTAATGGACTCAGTGAAAAAGAGGAAAAACACCAAATGTTTCATTTTTCGTATGACTCAGTACACTGGGAGCCAAAGTAAGAAAAATAACCCTCACACTTCCTTTTCTGTAGACATTAACTTTTAAATTCAACTCGTACTTCTCAAATTGCAACCTACATGACTTAAAGAAATTTTTCCTCCCTACTTTATAAGGACTCCTTAAATTTTCTTCGACAGTTTTCTAGTATAATACTATTTTTTACTTTTGCCTTCTCAGGATTTCAGAGAAAAGCCTATGGTATCTGAAGAAACCAAAGTAAAATAGGTCTTTCCTAAAAGTTAAAAGAGATTTAATTGAAAGTACGATTATTCTTGTTTTAACCACACATGAACATGATAAAAACGCACAACATGCAGACTAACCAACATTTTTTACATAGTTTGCTATTACTAAAACTCTAGTTCACTGATCAATCAAATGAAATACCCAATTTATTTTTATTAAACAAATCTTCTGGCATTCATGTTATTACTTCAGAAAGATAGAACATTAGAAGTACATTGACTTGCATATTAGCAGGGGGAAAATTTATGACATCTTAAGTTTTACTCAGTATCCCCTACAAAATACAGTACATACTAACTGTATTTCACAATGACAAACTGAAAACATACACGATTTAAAATTTACCAAGCTATCAGACTATTAAATACAAACAATGGAAAAAAAATTCTAGAATACATAAAAGTATATTTCAACAGATCCTAAAAATGTTAAAATAGCTCAGAAACATGTACAATTTATTATCCCTTTCATTGTAATGATATTTTTGCTATTACAACAACAAAACTCACCAAAAATGTTGGTCTTCACAGTAAGTGCAAGATGAGTATTATTCTTCAAAATTTCAAGAGCCTTTACAAATGTAATATTCTCAAAGTTTTGTCCATTTACTTCCATTATCTTAGAAAAGATTTTTGAAAAATACAAAATAAGATAGAAACAGTATTAGTATCTTTGGCAAATTTAAGTTTAATGGTGAAAAAATAAAATGAACCTTGAATAAACACCACCCATATGAGAACAATGGTTATCTATGTAATAAGTGGGTTACTGATTAGTTATTTCTTCTACATTGCTCTATGTTCCCAAATATCTACTATTAACAAGTTTTAATAAAATTCACCCTCTTGGATCTTATTAAGATTTTCTAAAAACACAGGTTTAAACATGAAGTTAAAATATTAAACATGTTGTATAAACTCATGAAAATTACCTGTATATTACAAATTTAACAGAACATTCTAAATGAAATGTACTGCATTTAAAAGAGATAAGCCATTTAAAAGTGGTATTCTAATTACATCTAATAATTTTTGCAGTGACTGAATCAATACTCAAAAAGCAACAAACTCAACTGCAGTGGGTTCTCTTCCACGTGATAGTGCTGATCCTTCACATAAGAGCTCTCCAAATCTGGCTATACCTCAGAATCACACAGGACTCTTATTTTTAAAATACAAATTTCATGGGAATAAGAGATAAACGTAATAAACAAACTAAAAGTAGGATAAAGTAGAGATCTCAGGAACTGACATAAAAATTCTAAAAGTATAACAAAAAAGAAACAAAGTATTAGGGAAAGAAAAAAAAATCCCAGAAAATTCCCAGAGTTGAAAAAAGTCTTGCATTTGTTTACATGCTGAAATGGATTATATAGTACCACACACAGAAGTTTTCTAAGCAAGGAAAGAGAACAAAGAATCTATAAACATCACTGTGTAGGGAAAAGGGCAGGAACAAAAAGCATGTAGAAAAGAAAAATAAAGTTCCGTCTGGATTTCCTTTGGACAACACTAATACGATGTGATACTTTTCTGTGACTACAAAGTTGTAAAGGAAAAAATAACCGTAAACAAATAATCTTATACTCCACTGAACAAAAACATCTCCAGACATATAAGGACATATAAAACTGTAGTACCCAACTGTCCTTTTGGAAGAAAAGTACTATAACAGCTACTAGAATTACTAGAAGGCAATAGTGAGACCAGTTAAAAGTATGGGGACATAAGGCAGAGCTGAAGGTGATAAATAAAATCAGTATATCAGGTGTAAATGTCTTAATGATTATTAGTACTATGCTTATGAAACTAAATGCAAAGGCCAAGATAGTCTTAGAAGATATATAATGTTAAAATGTGACAGTAACCTCAACCTAAAACCTCAAATAATTTCAGTGACACTTGGGAAAACAGAGGGGAGAAGAAAACCGTGTAAACTTGTCTCCTCTCTCATGAATGAATCATGGGATTTCTTTTTTCCTTTTTAACAATTTAAAAGGACAGGTTTATTAGGAAAAGGAGAAAGAAAAAAATTAAACTCCATAGTCACAGTCAGGCAGAGAGCTGCCTGAAATCAATGGATTTCACATTTTTTTCCTGTAAACAAGATTCTTAAATGTGTTCACAACAATACTTGACTCCAGTATCCCAGCTACTATATATCCTTAATGAGTAGTCTGGGTTAAGGCACAGAAAACAATTTTTAAAAACTCCCTTAGGAAAAAGAGGAGACTATTAGAACTTTTTATCAGTTCCTTAACCCCTTGCACTACTGATATTTTGGGATAACTTTTCATGTGGGTGGGAAGGTGGGCTGTAGAGCAGCACCCACAGCCTTTAGTGATTTAATTTCCAAGTCATGACAACCAAAAATATCTCCAGACACTGTCAACTGCTGGGGGATGACTAGCGGATATAAAATCAATCCCGACTGAGAACCACCACTCTGAGGTATAGAACTTTTCTTTTCTTTTCTTTTTTTTTAAGATTATTTATTTATGCATACAAGAGCTGGGGTATGGGCTAGCGGTGTGTGGGGGGGGGGTGAGAGGATATACCACAGACAGAGCGGGGAGCAGAACATGCAGATCAACAGAAGTACACTGCTGAGGGCAACAGCAGGTGAGGCAGGAGAGGTCTGCCGTGCCACTTGGGTCCCCTCCCTGGCCGGCAGCAGGGATCGAACTCGTGCTGCAACGGCTGCAGTTTGCTTCATAATGCGTTGCCTAATCCACTGCGCCACCAGGGTGGCCCGGTATAGAACTTTTCATAATGTGAATAGCCTCATGTTAAAAAAACAGGACCATATGGTTTAAAGTCACATTCTAAATGAATGAAGTTTTAAATGGGAAAAAAAAGCCTCCCAAATGATTAAGCTATATTTAGGAAAAGAACTCGGTTTTCACAAGAATCCTCTAGCTTTGATCAAAAAACTGCTAGCCCTCTTCTCTGAACTATGGAATTTTAGCAACTATGGAATTTCACATTTTGAAATATGGTGCTCTACAGTAACATAACATTATATGGAGAGAATAACCTCCACCAACTTCCTGAGAGTCTATTCCTTTTTCCTGGTCCTTCAACTTGCTCACTCTGCTTATGAGTGTATTTTTGCTACCGTATGTTTCCTAACATTCATAAGGGCTCATGTTAATAGTGCCAAGACCACTAGTGTGCTTCTGGTCACAGAACATCAAAATTTTCCATTAAAAGTAATGGGTGTATAGGAAAAATATAATTTAAATATAAGCCATTTGAAAATATCAAAATATTTACTTACACTGATCATGCTTACTTGAAAAAAGTATCAGGTGAGTATACAAATAGCAGACTTACAAAAAGATTTCATTATGTTGTTACTTACCTGATCACCACGTTTCAGTCCTGCATCAGCAGCTTTGCTACTAGGGTCTACTCCTTCAACAAAAATACCAAATCCTTTCTCACTTCCTCCGTTAAGGCTGAAATGTAGAGGGGACTCCCGGGAAGCCTTCTGCAGCACAACTTGTCTCCACTTAGCCTTTGCAGCACAGGCAATATTCAATAACCGGAGATGGCCATTCATTTTCTATAAAGCAGAAAGGGTAAGATTTATATAAATGTATGCATCTACACCTACAAAGGCTTTTAAAAAAATCAACTGAAGAGATCAGAACTAGAGCTATATTTGAAATGTAGAGCAAAGAACATGCATGCCAGCATAACTAAAACTGAAGGACAGAAAACTTCTACTCCAAAGCACTCTAAAGAACACAACCTCTTACTAAGGCTTTTTTTTAAAATAAAGATTTTATTTATTTATGCATATGAGAGCTGGGGTACAGGCCAGACGCATGGGGGTGAGAGGATCACCAGAGACAGAGTGCAGAGCAGAACAGGCAAGACAGGAGAGATCAGCTGTGCTATGTGGGTCCCCTCCCTGGCCAGGGATTGAACTCATTTGGCAGTGGCTGTAGAAATCCCACAGTGCAGTGCTCAACTCCTTGTACTAGCAAGGAGGCCCTTAATAAGCCTTTTTAAAATTCTAGGTAATCACAGGTTAGAAAAGATTTCAAAGTGATGTCTCATTTAGAGAGGTATGGCAAAAAAAAAAATACTTTCTAGATCCTTCTTATAATACATTCTCTAATACTACCTATTACATAAAAATAGCAGTTTTAAACTTAAAATTTTTTAAACAGAATTGAAACACCTTTTAAAACATTGTCTGTGGGGCCTCCCTGGTGGTGTAGTGGATTAGGCAACGCACTATGAAGCTAACCGCAGCCACTGCAGCACGAGTTCGATCCCTGCTGCCGGCCAGGGAGGGGACCCACATGGCACGGCAGACCTCTCCTGCCTCACCCGCTGCTCCTCTCAGCAGTGTACTTCAGTCAATCTGCCTGTTCTGTTTCCCCCTCTGTCTCTGGTGAATCCTCTCACCTCCCATGATTCTGGCCTGTACCCTAGCTCTTGTATGCATAAATAAATAAATCTTTAAAAAAAAAAACATTGTCCAATATAAAAACACATATTCAAATCTACACCTGATATCCCTAACTTATTTAAGATCTTAAACCAGTAGTCTAACTTTCAGGTTCTTTATCAGCTTTCATTCAAGTATTCTGAAATAGTATAATACATGTGACTCTCAGGTCCATACAAGAAACTAAAGTGTTTTCAGGGCAGTGATGAAATCTTATATCTATATTGAACATTAAACACCTTAGAATATAGAGCAGAATTCAGTACGTGATGACTGACTTATTAGAAAAAAAGCCTCATGAGCTTAAGGAAATTTATACATTCCATTAACCCCTTTATATAACTAGTATTGAGAAAATTAAATAATGGTGATGAGTTTCTATGATCTCTTAATTTAGTTCTTCAGTCTGTTCATTCTTTCCATTTCACATAGAGCAGTTGTGCTGCTGAGAGGACTAAAGGAACCAAGGGATAAGAGACAAAATCTGTTAATTCAATCCACTTATATTCTATGAGTAATAATTGGTTTCTGAGCATCTGCTGTATTCCAGGTTTTGTTCTTATTGTTTCATTCATTAGTTCAGTATAATCCTAACAATATCAATAAATTAGGGTCAACCATCTATGTAAGACCGGCAAGGCAGTTTGGCAACTTGTTCAATTTCACATATTTGACAAGTGGTAGTGCTGGATCTAAATTCAGGCAATCAGACTCCTAAGCTGTGTTATTATTTACTTTCGTAAAATTTCAGGTTGTTTGGAGTAGAAAACCCAGTTGTAGTTCAGTTTTATAGCTGACAAGACAATAATATGGTTTCACAAATCACTAGTATGAAGGTTAAGAGGACCTTGAGGGGATTATCTTAGGTGCTGCATATTTAAAGTAAGTGAATTCACACACAGAAGGAAGACTTAAGAACTTAAACAATGTGACTGGGGAAAGAATACCAATTTCAGAAAACTAAAGTAAAATAATCTGATTGGATATAATCTAGGATGCACAGAAAAAAGGCTGAAAATGTACATGTGAGTATTATCATTGAAAATACTTTGGTTTAGGGCCCCCCTGGTGGCACAGTGGATTAGGCAACGCACTATGAAGCAAACCGCAGCCACTGCAGCACGAGTTCAATCCCTGCTGCCGGCCAGGGAGGGGACCCACATGGTGCGGCAGACCTCTTCTGCTGTGCCCGCTGCTGCCCTCAGCAGTGTACTTCTGTTGATCTGCATGTTCTGCTCCCCGCTCTGTCTGTAGTGAATCCTCTCAGCCCCACACCTCTAGCCTGTACCCCAGTGCTTGTATGCATAAATATATACATCTTAAAAAAAAGAAAATACTTTGGTTTATTGACAGAAAAATAGTCATGTAAATTACAAATAGTTATTTGTAATTTAAAAAATGATCTTTTGATCAGACAGAACAGACGAGAAGGGAAGGAGACTGGAAGTAAATCCAGCCAAGTTATTATAAAAGATTATGCACTATGAAGTAAGGTCCGATACCTAAACAAGGTGAAGAAAGTAATGGCTAAGAGATCACAGCAAAGTGTAATGCCTTTATAGTGACCCAGATGGCTTTATAAATTATGAGTATAGGTGACTGGAAGATAACATTATTACTAGTTTTAAAAGACAGTCAGGAAGAAGCAGAATTTCTGTCTGGAGTAGATGAGAAGTCCAGAATATATAATTTATAGATAGACTATAAATTTGAAAATTCTCAGAATAGTTATTCTAAAACAGGAAAAGATGAAAGCTGTTGAGTTACGTTCCTTGAAGGGAAAAACCCTTGAACTCTTAAGATGATAAATTCTTTGGGTCTTACCGTATCTTCTAGATTCTTTTCAAATTCCTCCAGAAACCGAGTCATAGCTGGATCTCCTTCAAAATCATTAAAATGATTATTAACCCATAGTAACACAATCCGTGTGACCTGTGGGAACATGGAAAGGAAAGCATACAGTTATGAGATGCATTCGTTCTGCAAAGGTAGATTTCAAAAGAATGTCCAAAACTGAGAGGGAGCAGAGCTTTATGGCTATTCTTCTTGCCCCCTTTCCTATAAACAAAAGGTTCATTCCAAAAGAGGAATAGTTTAGTTTGAACTTTTGCGTCCTTGGATACACAGTGCGAACCAAAGAGACTCTGCCTTAGTGAGAAAACACAGGTCTGCATGTATTACATATATTTCAAAGAGGTACATGGGGATGCATGTTTCAGATAGTAACTTAAAATGCAAACTCCTAAGAGCAAGCAATCATACCAAATGTTTCTACACTTAATTATGTGTGTAACCAAAACTGTAACAGTAACAAATTTGAATTTCATTACAAATACTGTGAATTTTCAACATTGTGAATTGATTTATTTCCTATCACAGATTAACAGGGAACTTAAAAATTAATAAGTGGAAATTGAATAATGAAATTGAAACTAATAAGTAATTTAAGTTGCCTATTAAAAATATTTTAGATGACCACACATAAAATTAACTTCATTTTAAGTGTACAATTCAGTGGTATTTAGTACATCCACATTCTAAGGCCCTTTGAAAAAAATTTATTTAGTGAATATTCTTTCTAAACTATATTAACTTGGGACCTCCCTGGTGGCTCAGTGGGTTAAGCAATGCACTATGAAGCAAACCGCAGCCACTGCAAGCACGAGTTCGATCCCTGCTGCCGGCCAGGGAAGGAACCCACATGGCGCGGCAGACCTCTCCTGCCTCGCCGGCTGTTACCCTTTGCAGTGTGTTTCAGTCAGTCTGCCTGTTCTGCTCCCCGCTCTGTCTGGTGAATCCTCTCACCTCCTGCGACTCTGGTCTGTACCCCAGCTCTTGTATGCATAAATAAATCTTTAAAAAAAAAAACTATATTAACTTTTAATGTCTTACTGATCTCCTTCAAAACCACCTCATCCCAGAATACATCAACACGCCAAAAGAAAATCCCATATCCGATATCAAGCAGTCACTTCCCAATCTATTTTTCTCTAGCCTCTAGTAACTACTAATTTGCTTTTTTGTCACTGTGTATTGCCTATATCCGATATCAAGCAGTCACTTCCCAATCTATTTTTCTCTAGCCTCTAGTAACTACTAATTTGCTTTTTTGTCACTGTGTATTGCCTATTTTGGGTATTTCAGAAATATGTGATCTTTTGTGTATGGCTTCCCCCCCTCTCCACTTACTGTTTTCAGGGTTCATCCCTGTTGCAGCATACATCAATATATCATTCCTTATCGCTATGTGGCTATACAGTGCTTTCTAAAACCTTCATGAGATAATGAACATCTGAGATGTTTCTACATTTTGTCTACTGTCAATAATACTGCTATGAACATTTTTACACATGGGCTTGTTTGCATTTTTTGCTTTTAAGTTCTTTTGGAAATACATTTAGGAGAACTGCTGATTATACTGTAAGTCTGTTTTACTTTTTGAAAAAGACAACACAATTTTTTAAAAAGTA
This sequence comes from Galemys pyrenaicus, assembly GCA_019455555.1. Classification (NCBI taxonomy): domain Eukaryota; kingdom Metazoa; phylum Chordata; class Mammalia; order Eulipotyphla; family Talpidae; genus Galemys; species Galemys pyrenaicus. The sequence goes on along the minus strand of JAGFMF010012090.1, from coordinate 1,332,713 downwards.
GCATTATTTTTCATTACCAGCAAAGTCCATTTTTCTGTATCCATGACATGTTATTTCTTTAAAAAAAAAAAAAATCCATCCTACTATGTATGAAGTAGATCAATGTGGTTTTGAGATCCATTTCCCCAAGTAAACACACTGAATATTTTCATATGTTTACTGGACAATTATATATCCTCTTGAGATCAATTATCTACTCAAGTCCTATGTCCATTTTTAAATTGTGTTGTCTTTTTCTGTTGAGTTGAAGAGTTCTTTTTATCTTCTTGATAGTAGACCCTTACAGGTATATGCAAGTATATTCTCCCATTCCATGCATTATCTTGTCTTTCTTGATGGTGTTCTTTGATGTTGAAAAGGATTTTTTTAAAAAGATTTATTTATGCACACTAAGAACTGGGGTACAGACCAGAGGAGTGGGGGGCGGGGGTAAGATGATTCACCAGAGACAGAGTGGGGAGTAGAACAGGCAAACAGACTGAAATACACTGTTAAGAGAAGCAGTGGGCAAGGCAGAAGAGGTCTGCAGTGCCTTGTGGGCCACCTCCCTGGCTGGCTGGGATTGAACTCTTACTGCAGTGCCTGAGGATATTTTCATAGTGCTTCCACTTAACCCTTTGTGCCACAAGGGAGACCCCATTAATCACTTTTAAATGTCTTGTTGACCTCCTTCAGAAACAACCACATAATTTGATAAACTTCAAAGATGCTCTCAAGTATTCTGAATTTATATCTATACCACATTTTTTTTTACTTTGCCCTTTTTAGGCTTATCTCTACTTTTAACAACTGTTTTGAAATAAAAGCAAATGAGATTTATTTGTCTATACTGACACTAATTTTTTGTGAGTGGAGTCGTGTTATTGAAATAAACATTTATCAACTACAAAGATTTTATGAATAAAATTTAAAGGATAAAAACACTTTCATGTCCATTTTATAAAACCAACCTTATCCCTTAAGCTGTCAATTTTAAACCATTCCAAAAGTTTTATTCCAACATCCAAAGGACTTTCAAGAAATGTTCTATAAGTTAATAGGAAATCTTCTATGTAAGTTGGGTCCACAATGGAATGCTCTTCTATTAAATGCATGATGAGACGTTCAGGTGTTGCCTAAAAAAAAAAATTCCAAGAAAAGAAAGGATCAGAAAATAAACAAGCAGCTCAGGAACCACAGAACTCCTATTGATGACTTCCCATTGTAGGCACTCCATTAGACAAGTTCTCAAGTCCTTTAGCAGAGAGAACAGTTTCTACGGGTTGTAATTGCCAACAACCAGGCTTTTAGGAGAAACGGCAGGAAACTAGGATGAGCTATTAACAGTTTTGACTGTCTCCACTGGCACTGTATCATACCATGACCTCTGAGCTTCACTGATTAACACTGGTGTCCACAGTTACTGCCATTTGTATTCAATGTGGGGATGTAATTACTATCTTAAGATAACAGAAGGAAGACATTAGAGTTTAACTTTAAAAAAGTTTTAAAACTTTAAAAACCTTTAAAAAAGAGTATGTAAACTTTCAAATTTTCTTATTTCCCAGGCTATCGGAACAAATACAAGATACTAAGTTTTATTGTTGCTATTATTACTATTTTTGCTACTTCCCGAAGAGCCGTTTCCTCTTCTTTAGCTTTTTCATTCTAGTTCACCATCTTGAGAGAAATCAGCAGTACTACAGGCAGTTTTTACCTTGAGAGATGACTGTCTCCAAATTTTTTAAAAAAGGAATGCAGTATTTCTATACTGCTCTTTATGTTTCCAAATCAATATTATCTTTGCAGTCTTTCAAAAGTAGGTACACAGAAACAGCAATAACCCAAATGTTAAGCTTGATATAGAAACCCACCATTGCCTGTAATATCAAATTTCAACTTGCTGCATCCACCCAATTTCACTGCTTTGAAAAATTGTATGGTAAATATATATCGATACTGACAATCTTCTTCTTCTTTTTTTTTTTTTTAAAGATTTATTTATGCATACAAGTACTGGGGTACAGGCCAGAGGTGTGTGGGGGTGGTGAGAGGATTCACCACAGCGAGCTGGGAGCAGAACATGCAGATCAACAGAAGTACACCGCTGAGGGGAGCAGTGGGTACAGCAGGAGAGGTCTGCTGTGCCATGTGGGTCCCCTTCCTGGCCGGCAACAGGGATCGAACTCATGTTGCAGTGGCTGCGGTTTGCTTCACAGTGCATTGCTTAACCCACTGTGCCACCAGGGAGGGCCCGATACTGACAATCTTCTTATGCAAGAATTCTTTTTTTAAAAAAAGGTATCCAGGCCCGCCTTGGTGTTACAGTGGGTAAAGCAATGCACTATGAAACAAACCGCAACCACTGCAGCACGAGTTGGATCCCTGCTGCCGGCTCGGGAGGTGACCCACATGGCACAGCAGACCTCTCCTACCTTGCCCGCTGCTCCCCTCAGCAGTGTATTTCAGTCTGTCTGCCTGTTCTACTCCCCACTCTGTCTCTGGTGGATCCTCTTACCCCCCGACACCGCTAGCCTGTACTCCAGTTCTTGTATGAATAAAAAAATAAGTCTTAAAAAAATAATAAAATAAAAAAAGGTATCCACTGTTAACAAGTCATGCAAATTATTACTCTAAATGGAAGTTAGAAGTTTTTTCATATAACACATTTAACTGACAAAGCAACGTATTGGTCATTTCTATTCTTCCATCATCCAAAATATTTCCATCCAGTCTGAGAGTCTCAAGGTGGGTTTATCGTTTTGGCTCAATCACAACTTGAGTTCATTTAAATGTGGCTCATATGCAATGTGTACTCAAGTAGGGGTGGAAATGATCATCATATAAAGAAAGACCATTATTCTTACTAGCTAAATCATTGAGGTAGGATCTCTGCTAAGATTCAAAATTTTATTTACTGATGAATCTCACAGCCCTGCAGAGGAATGTCACTGAGGTGCTCACTAGTATCCAACAAACTGGGATTCTGGGAGACAGAGCTGGCAGGTGAAGAAGATGGCTGGCCTGGTTATACTGACAAGGCAAGAGACCTGTTGTGATGAACAAATAACTAAAAATACAGAGCATAAACAAGAACCACAACTGGAGAAGGTATTTACAAATATAAAAAGGAAAAGGCTAGAGAAAAATCTCAGTATTTTATTGGGAGTACTGGTATCAATTCATCATTGTCAAAGATAGATGGCTAGATTAAGGGAGTTAACCAGTGTGTATGTATTTACAGCAACCCATACATACATTTCCTACTTCTGTTTTCTTAGAGGCTTAAAAGCTATGACAGTTCAGTAGTACAGAACATAGTTAGTGTTCAGATCTTTGTTTTTGAATGCTATTCTCTACTAGAAAGATCCAGGGTACTCTGGAGAAATGGCTGAGTCCAAAACTGGAGCAAGGAAAGTAGAACATGAGCCCGGAACATTTAGTTTTTGTCAGATATTAAGGAAGTTCTTAAAAGGTGAGGACATTCAAAGGGAAAAAGAAATCTCTTGAAGATGGTCCCACCGCCCAAACTTGGAAAAATTTGATCATTGGAATAACACTGATGTTAAGGAAATACAAACACCTAAGTCCATAGTAACACAGTAAGTGCAAAGAGAATGTTCATCTTTACAGCAGGATGACAACAAATGTAGAAAACATAATGAAAATCACTTTAGGCAGCAGAGGTCAATGAAAATGAAGACTGGTAGATAGAGGGTTGTAGAAGATACTGACACAATCCCATCACATATTTTTTCCACATACTTATCAATTACCAAGAAAGAAATTGTAACTTTCTAATGAAAATACTTAGCAGACAGGGGCCTCCCTGGTGGCACAAGGGCTTAAGTGCTGCGCTGTGGGGCTTCTGTGGCCACTACAGTGCGAGTTCAATCCCTGGCCAGGGAGGGGACCCACATGGCGTAGCAGACCTTTCCTGCCTCGCCCGCTGCTCCCCTCTGCAGTGTGTTTCAGTCAGTCTGCCTGTTCTGCTCCTCACTCTGTCTTTGGTGAATCCTCTCACCAATCCTCCACCTCTGGCCTATACCCCAAGACTTGTATGCATAAATAAATAACATCTTAAAAAAAAAGAAAATACTCGGCAGACAGACACCAATAGGACCAGTGACCAAGGGTAACTTCACCAGTGGAAGAACTGACAGTATGTGCTGTTTGATAACACAATGAAAAGAGTACATCACTTCTGTGAAATTTTCTGCCAGGAAAGTGTGATGAGTCTGGTCATAAAAAAACACAGGATAGATTCGGGCTGAGAAGAATATTATGGAATATAAGGTGTGTATTCTTTAAAACTGCAGGATTATGAACAGGACAAGACTGTTCCTGGAATAGACTAAACTGACATGACAACTGAATTCTATGGTGTAACTGATAAAATCTTGGAGTAGAAAGGAAAAAGGGCCATTGTTGAGAGGATTAGTGAAAATCTAAATGGAGTCCTGGGTCAAATGGTTTTACTTTATCACTGTTGATTTATTTCCTAACTTGAAGGGAGAAGAGGTCTACAGTACTTAAGTAGGGGTTATTCCTGTTAGGGCATACACTATGAAATAAAATATTTAGGAATAACAAGGCATCATCATATTTGCAGTCTGCTCTCAAATGTTTAGGAAAAATGAAAACGGAGAAAATGTAGTGAAATATTAACAGTTGGGTGATCTGAGTTAGGAAGCTCTCCTTACTATTCTTGCAACTTTTAATTTTGAAATGATTTAAAAATAAAGTATCGAAAACCACTAGGCCCCATAAGAAGATAGCTTATAGCACTCCACCAACCAACCATATGTTCATCTTTTCTACATACAAAGCTTACAATTAACAGCTTAGGAAAAGAGAAGACATTGCTGAGGAATTGTCTTGACTACAGAGGATGAAAGGATTTGGTCTCAGTTTGTCACACTGTAAGTACCACATTTGAATTATAAATAACACATTTATTGATTTTACAACCAAGACTAGCTTTTAAAAGAGAAAGAATAATGTCTTTGATATTCTTTTATACTCTTTCAACTATAATTCCTCTGTTTTCCAGCTATGGATCTTTAAAACAACAGAGTGCCAAGGAGATTATGGGACAGGCAATGGGACAGAGGAGACAGGGAGTTAAAGAAAAAACAGTATGTGTGGCAATATGAAGATTTTACAGTGATAATGTTTTTATTTCATTTAATCTTAATACTGCCCCAATTTTCAGATAAGAAAACTGAGGGTCAGGGTGTTAATGCCTTGTTCAATGCTAGAGCTCCAAAGAGCACTCTACATCTTCATCCAGGATTTCTTGTGCCTTCATGGTTGATCCTTGCATTTTTTATTTTGCTTCTACATTTTGCTGTCTTTGAAGAAATTACCTCTTGTTATCAATGAATCATACTAAGAATTGGAGAAGGAATACCTTGGCCAGTATCATCAAAATAATATCCTGCCCACACTGATATTAGATAGCAACATTATCCATTTTCATTTAAAAAATTAAAAAGGCAAAATAAACATGTTTACATTAACGGATTTAAAAATGAGTGATTTATCCTGCACTACTCAAAAAGTACTTCCAAGCCATTTTAGCAAGATGAAAGTTTTATTCTATTGGCCATTAGAATAATAAGTAAAACACCTACCTTGATTACGATGTGTCCTTTCCTGGTTCCACTCCGGTCTAGCTCACGGTGCTCATGCACCATAACAATTTCTCCCTCTTCCTCAACTTTATGAGTATTTTTTTCCACATGATTTAAAATTCTCCAATAATCTTGCTGGGCTATACAAACAAACTGTCCAAGAACAACATGGGGACAATTAATGAACCGATAATACATAAATATATCACTATGTACCAAGGCAGAGCACAAAGGTAAGAAATCAAGTGGCATTGGTTCTTTTTTACTCAACCCCTTAATATTGAATAAAGTCAAAGCAAAATAAATAGTTCACACACAAAGAGACCAAAGAAGTTAAACCCGTTTGAATTCTTATTCTCATCTAAAAGGAGAAGTGAACATCTACTTCTCTCAAAACCGACACTATGCAAAGAAAACATGAAGCAGGAGTAAGTCAGAAACAAACAACTCAGAAGTTCCTATTTCTTTCCTTTATTTAAAAAGAAAAAAAAGGACAGAACTGGGTAATAACCGAAGTTTAACAAATAAACATGGCTTTAAAAATGGCTTTAAAAATTTAGTTGGTTCAGTTCCACAAATATTTAATTCACATATAAAATCCAGTTTCCTTTATAGAAACTGAACTTCTGAAACTCCAAATAAAGCTTTTTATTTTGAGGAAGGAAAAACACTCAGCCATTTTAAATCAACGAAGAAGCGTACAGAATGAAAGAAAAAAGCTTACCTGACAATCATCTACTTTAGTCCTTACAATTCCACGCATGTACTGCTTATCCAAAGTTGGATTAATTCCAAAACTATTTCCCATAAAAAGATTTTCAACTTTTCCATCTGGATGACTGATTTCCACAGTGCCATTTAAAATAACATACCATGAGTCAAGCTATAGAAAAAAAGATTTTAAAGGCCTTTTAGAAACAGTCATATTAACTTTGAAAATTATATATAAATGTATAGAACCTGCATAATTTGAAAAAGACCTGGTTATTCACTTTAAAAAGACACTATATTATTCACTTATTAAATCATTAAAAATCTTAAATTTTATTTTTTCTTCATTTAGTCATGTAGTTAAATCAGGGACTTTTACATTCTACCAATTTACTCTGGGACAAAATAAGGTAATGATTAATTCCACAAACTCAGAAATTTGAATTCTGAACCTGTCACTGACTACTTAACTTTGGGCAAGTTATTTAACCTGTTGGCTTCAGTGTCTCTAACTCTAAAACAGACACAACAACATGCAACATAGGACTTTTGTTAACTGAGTTTGTACATACTAAATGTTTAGAACATACTAAATGTCTGTCATAAAGTACTCAAAAGAAAAAAAGGGCTTCTCTCATGAAATATTAAAAATTTCTCCTAATGTTGAAAATGGAACTCTCCTACACTGCTGGTGGGAATGCAAATTGGTCCAACCACCACAGAAAGTTGTGCGGAGGTTCCTCAAATTACTAAAAATGGAGCTACCATCTGACCCAGCAATCCACCCAAGATTCCACTCCCAGCAATCCACCCAAGAACACAAAAACATTAATTCAAAAGATACCTGCACCCCTAAGTTTATTATAGCACTACTTACAATTAGTAAGATAGGAAAACAACCCAAACGACCAAAATGACTGGATCAAGAAGATGTGGTACATATACACAATGGGATAGTACTCAGCAGTCAAAAATAGATAAAACTCATGCCATTTGCAGCAACATGGAGCTAGAAGGGATTATCCTCAGTGAAATAAGCCAGAAGGAAAAAGAAAAATCAGATGGTTTCACTTACAGGTGAACTACAGGGGACCCAAATAAGGGATCAGAAAAAAAATATTAATAATAAATTACAAAACAAAATTAACAGGCAACTATAAATTAGAGACACTCTGCAGGGGAAGGGGAGGGAGAGGGATCAAAACGGGAGGGAAAAGCATTAAGGAACTATGGTGATAATGAAAGGGTGAATTGGCGGTGAAATTTTATGGGGACTACACTTGAGAAGAATGCATTGTAGAAAAATGAACAATGATGTAATATGTATTTTAAAAAAGTTCTCCTAATGTTAAGAAAATAATGCCATCATTTATACAGATACATTTATACTTCAAGGAGATTTATTCTGTATTATGAATCAAGAAAATATCACTAATTCTCAATTAGTACACTTCCCATAATTCTAAACTTAACAGTTTTTAATGTAATATAAGGAAATTCTGGATTATCAGGTCTAAGAAGAAACAGTGACAAAAAATTTTGTTTACAAAATTGAGCCTTTTCTTGGGTTACTTCAGATATAAGATATATACACATTGTGAAACTCACAGAGAGTGATGGCATCTGATTTTTCCACCATTGTACTGCTGTGTCTAGCATAGTATTAACTGGCACAAAGTAGGAACACAATAAATTTTAAAAGAATACTGAAATTTGTGGAAGAGAAAGTTTTTTATTTTTAAATCCATGGTTTATATAATTGTTAAAAGTTTCTGTCCTATGTTTGTATTATTTTATATTGCTGAACTAGACTAGGCCTTAAAAATATTTTAGTGATATAGTCATCTGGCAAATTCTCCTGAGCATATTCCATATGCCAGAAAACTTACAGGACATGAGCATGTAAGTAAATCTATAGATAAGTCCCCTGCTCTCAAAGAATTCCCATTAAACAACTCTTAAATAACCTAAATACCTATATGATATCATATTCTGTGGTTACAGAGTTAACCATTACTTATTATTGGATTATATTTTGATCATATTTAATTTTTACTATTATAAATAAGCTACCATGAGCATCTCTTGTCATGGCACTGAGTTTTTATATTCAGAAATATGATATTCATAAGTGTAAAACATCTCAGAGACAGTTTATACTTTGAAGTTCATGTTCAATATTTCTAAATGACTTTCTAGAAATACTGTTTATATTCCTATTAGTAGTATATGACAACGTTCACTGATGACATCTCAGGATTAATTACTGGTTTGGTGAGAAAAACACTGTGGTATTTCATAAAACCAGTAATACTTTTTAATTTCTGTGCATCCTCCAAGTTGCCATCTGACCATTTTCAAACATGAAAATCAGTTCAATAGAAGGCAAAGGACCAATATATTTCCCTCATTCTTTAAAGTATAATAGATAAAAGGGATGAGAGCAAATATTTGAAAAACATTTTAAACCACAATTTTCAATCATAATGACATAAACAGTAAAATAAGAATTAAGAAGTCTTACAACTTCATTTGAATCAAATCTGACTATTATTTACTGAACACCTATCCCATGCAATTTCACTGTTATGAAATAGAACACAAAGTAGAGCAAAAACAGATACTGTTTCAGAAATTATAAATAACCTAATTAAGCATTCATTTAAAAATGTATAAGTTTCAAATTTTCACATTTATGGAAACGGAATTAGTCTAAAAATTAGCTTCCATACTAAATAATGTTCATCATTTATTTGCTAACCTACCTCTTGCCCATCTTCAAGAATAACAGCTCCAGCCTGCTCTACCACTTCAAAAATCATCACTGAACAGAGTTCTCTCCTTACGGACATGGTCATATTTGCAAAAGCAGGGAGCTGGTGCATAAACTCCAATAATTGTTCTATAAAAAAACAAAAAACATGAAAATTCTATTAGAGAGAACACCGACTGATTATACTCTAAGACACAGAATAAAATCTAGACTCCAATACCCAATTTCTGTTATCTTAGAGTTCATGCTGTCAGAGTAAAGAAACCAACACACAAAAAAATAGTAAGTAATTACATTAGGACTAATAAATATGAACTCGACAGCCCAAGACTGATATTGGGGAAAAAAACCAAAAACCCAGTTATTTAGAGGTGTGCACCCATACCCCTAACGTTGACAGCTATAAACCAATATTACTGCAATAAAGAAACAGAATTAACAACAGTAAATTTTTAAAATTTCATTTCTTGTATTTCTTGTTACAGAAACACACATGTATTTAGACTCATGAAAATACTGGCATACTGAAAATACCAGAGTTCCCAACCTCCACAGATAATGAGAATTTATACACATTCAGATAAGGCTGAAATGCATATCTAACTTTTTTTTAGTGTGAGCTGTCATTTACAGTGGTTAAATTTGGTGACAGTCCTTTAATAGATTAATAAGATTAGTAAAATTAAAGTCTTATTTTCTTGGTTAGAGCCTCTTTTTAAAGCTACCAGTAAGTGTCAATAAATAAATTAGGGATAACAAATGTGAATTTTAATTGCAGATTTCTCAAAGAAACTACAAAGTGGCTTTGCTTACTCAATAGCTATTAGTGCCTGCATTAATATATTCCCTTGTATACATAACACGAGTAATAAATTTAATATAGGGGAGAAACACATGAAGTGGTAAACAAAAGGTCCAGACAGAAATAATTCTAAGGTGGTATCTGCCCTACAGATAATTGGAATTAATTATCTTTCAGATTTTAAAAAACTCTGTTAAAATAGAATGGCTACCTTTCTTTATTAAACATGTATTATCTTCACTGTGATTAAAACCTAAGTGTAAACTGCAGTTTCATAACTATTATATATCATTACAATAATGAGTGTTCAAATGTACCGATCTTTTACTTACATAGATTCTGACAGCATCTTCTGATCTGAATAATAGTATTGGTAGCATTATAAAAGGGAAATCTACAATAAAATCTTAACTGAATCAAAAATAACTTCAAGTAATCTTTGACTTTAAAGAAAACATTAACATCTTTATTATTATTCACCATATACTAACCTATTCTTTAAGAAACTACATAAAGGAAAATTCATCAAGTTTTATCCAAAATACATGATTTTAAGTAAACATTTCTGTGAAAACTGGAAATTGTTTAAAAGTGGATTCACAGATACTGGACATTACTATACTGTGTTTTAAGTGTCTCATAGCAGCAAAGGGGGAAAATACCACAACACAGTAAGTCTTTCTTCTATAAATTGGGGCAGCCAGTCTCAGAGATAGTCCTAAGCGATCCTTGCCTCTTGATAATCATTCTTTCTCTTCCATAGTATATCAGAATTGTGCTGAGTCAAAATGAATTCAGAATAAGTGAAAAGTGTCCCTCCTTAGGCCAGATCTTAAAAGACATAGTGGCATCTGCCTGAGTCTCTCTTGCATTACTTGCTTCAGGAACATTAACAGTCATATTTTAAGGACATTTAAAGCCCCTGAGCTAGAACCACTTACAGCAAAACCACTACTTAATTACTGAGAAAAATTAAATGTGTTGTTTTAAGTGACTATGTTTTGGGGTAACTTGTTATCCAGCAACAGGTATTTAAGCTGTAAAATTCTTACTATGCATAGATTTCTTACCAATGTCATCATCAGTTTTGTCTGCAGGTTCTTTTTCAAGACATTCTCGAACAAAATCTCTCCCCTGAAGTGGATCTGTTCTATCAATCTCTTCATCCTCCTCCTCCTCATCTTCAGAATCAACAGGTCCTTCCGGAAGACGTGTTAAATCTACATCTCCTACCTCACTTTCTGTAGCCTACAGAAAGAAAACTTGATCACTCATCATTTTCAGGTTATATTATGCAACAGTGTGAATTGATCAAAATTACCCTGCCCTAATAAATACTATAAAAAATTGGGTAATATTTTATGTTGTATGTAAAAACAAAATATTTATAGAATGTTTCGCTCTCCCAAAATACAGACTCTTTCCACAGTGTAGTATCTATGTGATAAATCTCAGTCAGCAAGTATAAAATGGTCAGGACTCTCAATAATCACTAATTAAAAATTAATACTGTCTCTTCCCATCCGTTGCTCATGGACTGGAAGAATTAACATTATTAAAATGGCCATCCTACCAAAAGCAATTTACAGATTCAATGCCATTCCAATAAAAATTTCAATAACGTTCTCCAAAGAAACAGAACACATAGTAATGAACTTTATATGGAGCCACAAAAAAATCCTTGAAAACTCAAAGCTCTCCTGACTAACAAAGAAGGGGACGGAGGATTCACAATCCCAGACTTCAGTCTGTACTACAAAGCCATAATAACTAAAACTGCATGGAACTGGAATAAAAACTGAAACATAGACTAATGGAATCTAACAGAAACCCACAAATACACAGACAACTAATCTTTCACAAAGGAGCAAAGAATATGCAATAGAATAAAAAGTTTGTTCAATAAGTGGTGCTGGGAAAACTAGACTGTTACATGCAAAAAGATAAAGCTAAACTACTCCCTCACACCATGCACAAAAACCAACTCAAATGGGTTAAAGAATTAGAGGTAAGACCTGAAACCATAAAATATGTAGAAGAAAACATAGGTAAAACACTACATGACATACATCTCAGTAACACCTTTAAAGACACATAACCTAAAGCAAAGAAAGTGAAGGAAAAGATAAACAGCTGGGACAACATCAAATTAAAGAGTTTCTGTACAGCAAAAAAAGACATTAACTAAAACAAAGAGATATCCCCCTGACTGAAAGTTTTTGCACTCCATACAACTGATGAAGGACTGATCACTAAGGTAGAAAAAGAACCCACATGGCTCAACAAATACAAAGTAAATAATCCAGTCAAAAAATGAGCAGAAGAACTTAGAAGACACTTCTCCTAAGAGGAAATGCAAAACTGCCAACAGTCATAAGAAAAAATGTTCATCATCTCTCATAATCAAGGAAATGCAAATTAAATCACAATGCGATACCACCTTACACCAGTAAGAATGCATATATTAATAAAACTAGTAACTGCAAATGTTGGCAAGGATGTGGTGAAAAAGGAACTCTCCTACACTGCTGGTGGGAATGCAAACTGGTGCAACCACTATGGAAAATATGGAGGTTCCTCAGTCTAAAATGGAGCTACCATATGACCCAGCAATTCCATTCCTGAGATCTAGCAAAGGACACAAAAACATTAATTCAAAAGAATGCATGCACACCTATGTTTACTGCAGCATTATTCATAATACATAATACAGAATACAAATGACCAAAAACAGATGACTAGGTCAGGAAGATGTGGCATACTTACACAATGGAATACTATCAAATCAAAAAAGCAATCAAAAAAGATAAATGAATGCCATTTACAGCAACATGGATGAAGCTTGACGGGATTATGCTCAGTGAAATAAGTCAGAAGGAAAAAGAAAAATACCAATGGTATCACTTATAGGAGGAATATGGGGGTTAAGGAAAAACAACAAACCAAAACAAAAATAAACAGACAACTATAAAACAGAGACATTTTGCAGGGAAGGGTGAGGGAAAGGGATCAAAACAAGGGTGGGAAGAGTATAGGGACTATGGTGATGGTGCATGGGTGAACTGGTGAGGGAAATTCTATGGGGACTACACCTGAGGAAAGAAAACAAACATTGTAAAAAAAAAGAGTAAAAAATCAAAAACAAACAACATAAAAAGACTGTCTTCCAACAAACACTTGTCTTTCTTAAATATACAAAATTTTCTTAAATCTGAAGCACAGGTATGAGTTTACTAAACATCATTTTATGAATACAAATACAGCTTTGGAAACATACTAGCTTCACATCCTTATAAAGGAACTAAAAGATTTTTAACAAGCAGTAAATTAAGATGGTATTCACAGAAAATGAAGAAGATGTCTTTTAGGAATAAAACTGAAAGTGGAGATATCAGATAATATTTCTAAATATTACACTGATATTAAAGCAGCTACAGATCAAGTAAGTTGACTACAACAGAACTTCATAGAACACTAAAATGTTAATGAGAAAAGACTATGTAACTCTGGTCCAAACAATTAAGTCTCATCTTCTACACTGACCATTTACTGTTTTATCTGTTCAGAAGAGGGTCTTTCTTCTTTTCATGAACTTCCATTCCTTTTCAACTAAATCCAAAGATTCAAATCGAGAACAGTGCTCTGAACATGGCTACTAAGTAAGGTAAAAAAGGTGTTTTTTCCCCTGGATTTTCACAAATTTCAAAGCATTCTTTCTTCTCGAGATGCTGAAGTGGAAATATGTGATTCAGAGGAGGCTACAATCACATGGGAATGCCTCTCTAGTGGAAAAAAAAATGGAACTAATAAACAGAGAAAGGGGCAGGAGAGCAGTGACAGAGGCAGGCATAGAAAGATACAGGGACAAAGCAACAGAAAAATAGAGCATGTAGGACAGAGATTAAAAAAGAGAACATAGCATATACAGCAAAAAGCACTAGTGATGAGTAGGAGAGAGTTGAGTGAAAATGGGATGAAAGCAAGCAAAGACAACATACACCAAAAAAGAAAACTACAGACCAATCTTTCAAAGGAACGTGAATGCTAATATCTGCAATAAAATCGTAGCAAACTGAATGCAACAATGCTTTAAAAGGATTATACACTATGACCAACTGGGATTTATTCAAGGGGTAAAAGGATGGTACAACATCTGAAAATCAACACAATTCGCCACATCAACAAAAAGAAAAATAAAACCATATGATATTATCAATAGATGCTGAGGAAGCATTTCATAAAGTTCAACATTCATTTATGATGAAGGTGCTCAAAGAACTTGGGATAAAAGGAACATATCTTAACATAATAAAAGCCATATATGACAAACCCACAGCTAACATCATTCTCACTGGTAAAAAACTGAAAGCCTTCCCATTAATATCTGGAATAAGACAAGGACATCCATTCTCACCACCATTTTTCAATGTAAAACTGGAAGTCCCAGCTAGAGCAATTAGGCAACAGGAAAACATAAAAGGGATCCAAATTAGGAAAGAAGTAAAGGTACTGTTATCTGTAGATGATACAATAAGTATATCAAGAACCCTAAAAAAATCCACAGAAAAACTAAGTAAAACAATAAAACGTTCAGTGAAGTAGGTCACAAACTGATACAAAAAAATTAGCATGTCTTTCTATCTGCAAGCAATTAATATGAAGAAAAAATGAAGATCACCCCACTTAAACTGTACCATAACAATACCTGAGAATATATGTAACAAAGGAGATAAAGGACCTATACAAATAAAATTATAAAACATTATCAAAAGATATAGAAGACACAAAGCAATGGAAAGATATACTTTGTTCATAGATAAGACTCAACATGATCAAAGTAGCCATTCTACCAAAAGCAATTTCTATGCTTAATGCAATCCAATAAAAATCTCAATGACATTCTTAAAAAAAAAAAGGAACAAATATTGCTGAAATTCATACTGATTCACAAAGAACCCTGAATAGTCAAAAATCTACTGACTAAAAGGGGGAACAATGGAGGTATTACATACGTCTAGACTTCAAGCTATACTAAAAAGCCATAATAAAAAAAACAGCATGGCACTGAAAAGAGAGACAACAGAAAATAGAATTGAACTGAAAGCCCAGAAATAAAATCACACATATACAGTCAACTAATCTATGACATAAAAAGCAAAGCATATGAACTGAAACAAGGAAAGTCTCTTCAAAAAATGGTGATGGGAAGGGCCTCCCTGGTGGCGCAGTGGGTCGAGTGCCACACTGTGAAGTATCAGCAGTACAGCAGTGGGAGTTCGATCCCCAGTCAGGGAGGGGACCCACATGGCGCAGCAGACCTTTCCTGCCTCGCCCGCTGCTCCCCTTAGCAGTATGTTTCAGTCCATCTGCCTGTTCTGCTCTCTACTCTATCTCTGGTGGATCCTCTTACCTCCTGGAACTCTGGTCTGTACCCCAGCTCTTATATGCATAAATAAATCTTAAAAAAAAAATGGTGATGGGAAAACAAGACTGCCACATGCAAAAGAATGAAACTAGACTACTCACACCACACACAAAAATCAACTCCAAATGGATGACTTGAATGTAAGAAACCATAAAAGCTATAGAAGAAAACATAGGCAAAACACTTAAGTAGCTAAAACATCTTTTAGAACTTATCTCCAGAAGCAAGGAAAACAAAGGAGACTATAAATAGGTGGAACTACATCAAACTAAAAGGCTCCTATATAGCAAAAAACAAAGTAACCAAATGAAGAGACATCCTACTGAATGGGAGAAAATACTGGTACACCATATAACTGATAAAGGGCTAATATCACAGATCTACAAAAAGCCTACAAAAGTCAACAACAACAAACAACCCAATTTTATAAATAGGCTAAAAAAAAAGCTATAAAGACACTTCTCCAAAGAAGAAATGCAAAGAGCAAACAGGCATATGAAGAGTGTTCAAAATCACTTATTATCAGGGAATTGCAAATCAAAACCACAATGAGGTATCACCTCATACCTATGAGAATGACTCATGTTAAAAAAAAAAAACACAAATGCTGATGAGGACATAAAGAAAAATGAACCCTCTTACACTGCCAGTGGGAATGTAAACTGATCTAGCCATTACGGAAAGCTGTGTGAAGGTTCCAAAAACACTAAAAATGTGTCTACCAAATAATCCAACAACTCTTCTTGTAGCAATCTACCCAAAGGACAAGAAAATACTAATCTGAAAAGAAACCTGAACTCCTATGTTTACTGCAGCACTATTTACAATAGTCAAGATAGGGAAATAACCTAAATGCCCCAAAACATAAAGAATATGAATATATTCATGTTCATATATTCATATATATATGACCTTCCTTTCAGTTGAAGTGCCTGTTCTGCTCCTCATTCTGTCTCTGGTGAATCCTCTCACCTCCCGCAACCTGGCCTGTACCCCAGCTCTCGTATACATAAATAATCTTTTATTTTTTATTTTTTTAAAATATTTATTTATTTATGCATACAAGCACTGGGGTATAGGCCAGAGGTGTGGGGGGGTGAGAGGATTCACAACAGAGAGCTGGAAGCAGAACAGGCAGATCAACGGAAGTACACTGCTGAGGGGAGCAGCGGGCACAGCAGGAGAGGTCTGCCGCACCATGTGGGTCCCCTCCCTGGCCGGCAGCAGGGATCGAACCTGTGCTGCAGTGGCTGCGGTCCGCTTCACAGTGCGTTGCTTAACCCACTGCGCCACCAGGGAGGCCCCATAAATAATCTTTTAAAAAAACCCAAAAAACTCTTAAAGCAATCATTTTACACACAGTTGATTTTCCAGAGTATGGACAGTTATCCTTGACATGGCCCTTTTTTTTCCCTCTCTCTCTCTCTCTCTTTTTTTATTAGTTATATTTGACATCATTTGTAGTTCCCAGGGAGTACCCACCACCATTTCACCCGTGCACCATCACCTCAGTCCCTTGTGCACCCTCT
>JAGFMF010012090.1:1282049-1300144 GCA_019455555.1 Galemys pyrenaicus | reverse complement strand
TCTGCCTGTTCTGCTCCCCGCTCTCTGTGGTGAATCCTCTCACCCCCCTACACCTCTGGCCTGTACCCCAGTGCTTGTATACATAAATAAATAAATCTTAAAAAAAAAATCTAAAAGGAAACTGCAGTACACTTGGGTACTTGTGCATGTGAAACTATAGCAGGAACATGCATTCCTAATTCATGATTGTAGAAAGAAAAGAAGGCTGGGAGAACACTGTTAAATAACTTAAGCATTAAGAGTTTTTCAATCCTAAGACCCCTATTGCTTCACACTTCAACATTTTAAAACTAAAGAGCAGTTTTTAATCAATATTTGCACTTAACAGTGTAAACTGGCAAGTGTGAGGATAAACAAGGAAACCAGTGTAGCTGGACTGAACAAAAGTGAGTACAGCAGAATATAAAGAAGATCACACAGTGGCTAGTATTCATGGTGAAGACTGACTTTAAATTTTGGGTAATGACTACTCCAAGAAATAATGCTGCTGGTACTTATGGCGACCAAGTATAACAGACCAGGATGGTGGGCTCGCAACAGTCACTAAAGGAAAGTCAGCACCCTAAAATAAACCAAAACCAAACAAAGGAAAAGAATCTGAACTAAAAACTTAAACTGGAAGAATGCACTAATAAGAAAACGATGAAAAATAATATCCATAAAAACAAAACATCATAAAAACATGGATGAGTGTAACAAAGCATCACTTAAGAGGCTAAAAATGAATAATGATTGAGAACTGTAGGAGACTGGTAGCAGAATAGCAAATGGTCACAAACAGAGAATGAATTAGTGAGCTAGAACATCAAGAGATATGAGAATAGGGGCCTCCCTGGTGTCGCAAGGGGTTGAGCACTGCACTATGAAACAGCCACAGCCACAGCTACTGCTGCATAAGTTTCTCGCCTGCTGCTCCCCCCAGCAGTGTATTTCAGTCCATATGCCAGTTCTGTCCCCAACCCTGTCTCTGGTGAATCCTCTCTCCGCATCTCCCTCTCTCTCTCTCCCCCTCTCCCCCTCCCCCTCCATCCCTCTCTTTCCCTCTACCCCTCCCCCTCCCCCCTTCCCCTCCCTCCCCCTCCCTCCCTCTCTCTCTCTCACACACATAGACACCCACACCACTGGTCTGTAACCCCAGTTCTTGTATGCAGAAATAAGCCTTTAAAAAAACAAAAAAGAGATGTGAGAATAAAGTATGAAACTACACACATAAAGGACAGAACCAGAGTTGATATCTGGAGCAAGAAAAAAATCGAAACATAAAATTTCCAAAAACTGAAGAGAAGTAATGGAATCTTTAGTTTGAAAGACTTCTAAGTGCCAAGAACAGGAAACAAAACCTTAGATAATTTCATGGTAAAATTTCATGACACCAAGAAAAACAAAACCACCACAAGCAAAAAAAAAGTATTACTTAACAAAGGAGTAAGAATTACATAAATTCAGACTTCTCATCAACAACACTGAATACCAGAGGACAGGGTATTAACTTTTTCAAAGCAGGAAAAGGAAAAAACTTAAGAGATATTACTTCATAATACAATGAAGTCATTATTTTAATGGGTATACATACGTAAGGTACGTAATTATGAACATACAAAAGTACTTAAAGTTAATTGCTACTCCAGGGCCCATTCACCAACTCTTGCTACTTATTTTAGAAACTTATATTTTAGGAAAAAAATAAGTGAATTCAGAAGTAATGAAATCCAAGTAGTAGCAGGGACAAAAAAACAAATTAGTAAATTAAATCAGTAAAATGTACTGAAAAACAAAAGTAACATGTATGAAAAAATTAACAAGTTTCAAGTGTTTAATCACAATCCTGCATTAAAATTTATCTTAAGAGATGGGGGAGGGGAAGAACCAAGTACTCTATTATAAATATTTAATTTATACCATAAAGTACTAATCGCAAAATTCTGCTCATATAACATCTGCTGGCATTTTTATGAAATCCTGTTCACTAAAATCCTCTTTGGGTCCCCCCCATATATATATAAAACTTATTTAAAACTTAAATCATAGGTTATTTAACAGACACCTCCCCACCCCTGGCTATTTTGTTGGAATTTGAAAAAACCCCTATATCTAATTCTTAATTTTCATCAAAGCCCTTTCACTTGGTCTCATCCATTTCCTTTCTACATGTCATTTTAAACCTCAGTAGTGCCACTATCCAGCACCAGCAATGACTGGGCCCTACAGGTGGCATTTGTACAAAAGAGGTCACCCCTCCCTTTTCAGATAATAGCACAAATGAAGTGTGTAGGCTTCTTTTCCATCTTTTTACATTTCAATCAACTGTTTGCCAAAAGGCACAGTGATTCTAAATGCCATTCCAGAAGTTAACTTTAAGAAAGATATGCCAAGAGGTAGGCCAGTGTAACAGTAAACACACCATGACTCTATCAGGAATATTTCTGCCTTAGTCACCATCAATAGGACTAATCTTTAAACAAAGACATGATCTCAGATCATCCCAAGAAATGTCTCCTTTGTGCCTGTCTCTATTCAGTAGAACCATACAGAAATCTCAACCTAAGTCCAACTTCACAATTAAGGTGTTTGGTACTAAACATTTAGTTTTATATATATAAAAAAACTATACTCAAACTTCTGCTTTTTTGTTTTGAAATTTCTATAACATGAAAGGTGACTTGAATGGCACCAATGCCAGACCTATATAAAATGCTATTATGAACACAATTTTATAAATTATAATGTACATCTTCCTAAAACCTAACATGTATCTGCTGTGTAGTACTTTGCTTTTATGATTAAATGTCTACTTTAAAAGGACAAATAGATGATACTGAATAGCTTCACACTACTAATAATGGTTCACTTATTACTGTTTTGAAAATACTTAAAACATTTAGATAATTCTTTACATGTTTTCTCTATATTTTTCATTGTTTACTATTAACTCACCTTCATAAAATAATGCATTTCAACTATTTCATAACAGTGTCAGTGAAATGCTGTATATACTAGGTATTAGGAAAACATATCTAAATAGATCAACCATTTAAGGAAATGAGGCAAAACAAGACATTCAAGTTAAAGAGTCTAATCACAGAAAAGTAGAATAATAATGGCCATAACCAAATGAGTATTCAATTCTAAGACAGAATAGTTCTCAATGCACTATAATTTAAGCCTTTAGATATTAAGAAGAAATTTTCTGAAAACTCTGAAAGGCACATTTGGCTATTTTAGAGGTTCCTTTAAACTGAAAAACAAAATGGCCATAAGATTTTTTTTTTTCAGTTTGCATTGTAGTTATTAAAATTTGTTAAATAGCACAATAAAGCTCATTTACAAATCAAAATAGAATTTAAATTTAATAATGAGATTATATCAGTCACAAAGAAAACAGTAACAATTACTTACTTTTGAGGCCCATGGCTGAAGACAATTGGCATAACAGCGAACAAGAAAAGCCATTTCCTAGCTGGAAAGGGTAGTTTCCTTTTCAAATCAGAGCCACACAGGAGTATGTTGACAGAATTCTGCTAAGTTTCTTATTAGAAATCATACACCATTTGCAGTGTTATATAAAGGTAGCTTTTCCAAATCCCTTTCAAACTGAAATCAGGAGCTTTGAGTATTGTTCTAAATAATTACAACAGTTTTCATCACAATATTCACTCTTAACAAGCAAATCACAGTAAACAAAGATGATTGTATTTCTCAGAACATACAGACATGTACATGCTTACTCAGGCACCTGGCACAGACACACACAGTGGTAACACAACAGTTAATACTGTATCAGCCAAAGCAAATGAGACAATATGCAGCAAATCTGTGTTCCTGGATTCAGAGAAACCTTTTCTCTCTGTAACAAAGCTGTCTTTTCTTCAACTTATTTCATTCTGTAGAGCAAGCACTGCAGCAATTCTTCTGCATCAGAAGCAAACAAGAACACTGTATCCTTAAGATGGAAAGTTTCTTCTTTATATTAAGCACCAAAGGTTAAAAAAAAAAAATCCATCTGAGTAAATAGTAGAAGACATATGTTCTAACAGGTTTTTCTTGTAGAATAGCTGAGAATCAACAAAAGTAAATTTTTTTTTTCTTTTACATGCACTATTTACAGCTCTGCAGTATTGCTTCTAGTTCTAATGCATCAGTAAGACAGTACTGTTGATCTAAGTCTAGCTTTTCTGGTTGAAAATTTATATATGTTGTGGTATAAAATCACTACATCTTCTGCTAAAGCAAGACTATAGGTTGTGTCGTAATTTCTACTGTCCTTGCCTGTTTCACAGCAGCTCCCTAAGGAGAAGCTCCTATTGATTCTATGCTCTGCAGTAAGATGAAATATCTAATAAGAAGGAAAGAGAGTGGGAGGAGAATAGAGCTAAAAGGATGACATCACCTGTATAGAAAGCCTTCAGAAACTGCATTAGATCAATTGGCTACTGTATCTGCAGATGCAGCCCAAAGAGCCATTTAGTGAAACACACACACACACACACACACACACACGTGCGCACACACACACGCACACACAGTCCTCTCCTTGCATAAGACATGTCAGCAAGCTTAATTTTGTAAGAAAAAAATAACTGGCTTATGCACCTCTACTGCACTGTATAAAAAAATTGCAATTTGATTTTTAGTTCTGTGTGTTGATACACACCTTTATTTGTGAGGTCATATTTTCTAATATTATCATTCAAATTTAACATAGCATCGTCCTCCCAAGGGAGAGGGGGAAATAGCTCTGGTCAGATACTCTTTATTGCAACTACATTAGGCAGTCTAGATTTCAGATGTCACATAGGTATTTGTAACACTAGTGATCCAGGGATTTCTGCAGGCAAAACTTACTGCTTATCAAAAATAACTGTCTTGAAAGGTGTAACCTCCATGACCACTTTAACATTAAAAACATCAAAACTAGCAGTAAGATTTGTATTATATAATAAATGGAAAATGGAAACAACAGAACATCATTTTACAAAGGAAAACTAAAAACCATGAGGTACAACTGACTTGCAGCACGTACCAACTCCTCTAAGGAAGAGTAATATATGCAATATGGTTCTTTACTATAGTCCTGTGCTCAATTCCTAGAAAGAGACAGAAAGTCGGTAAAAGTCACAGGAATCAGGATAGAAAATGATTAAAAAATGTTTCCAAACTGAGCTTGGACTAAAAGCTAATCTTGCCACAAATTCTGGAATCTGAAAGTACAATTCTTGTTCAGCCCATCCTTAATTCCCCGTGCTTCTGCCATTAGGTAGCTACAGCAGATACTCCCAGAGTTTGCAGGTAAGGTAGTAATGGTGCCTCGCAATGGACAAAGTAAAATATAGTTTCCAGTGGTAAAATATAGCTAATATACCTCAGAGCAACAAAATGAGAGTCAATAACAGATCAAAGCAATTCACTTAACACTTATTTTGTTTATTCACTTAACACTATTCTGAGTGGAAAGAGATATGCAACACAAAAGAAATTATGACACAAGAGACAGGTATTATTATAAAGGCTCACTTGACTGATAAACATCTTGTCATTAGTCCTCCCCCACTCACCCACCACAAAAAGTTCTTCAATACCCCTGGGCAAAATATGAATCACTTTCTAAACAATACTACATGGCTAATCTGAATTATGTTGCTACTTAAAAGACTGCATTAAAGTACTGTTCTGCAGGAAAAAAATCATGCTTTCAAAATAGGTGATCATTTCTGAGAAAATTTCAAAAGATCACACAAAATCTGCATTTAAATATAACCTAAATCTCAAACAGA
Organism: Galemys pyrenaicus; assembly: GCA_019455555.1. NCBI lineage: Eukaryota > Metazoa > Chordata > Mammalia > Eulipotyphla > Talpidae > Galemys > Galemys pyrenaicus. The sequence goes on along the minus strand of JAGFMF010012090.1, from coordinate 1,294,373 downwards.
AATAGATTACTCAAGTTTTCTAAATGTGAAACTTGGAAAATATGCACAAGTTAACTATGCAGCAATAGTGTATTTTTTCCAGCTCAATTAATTTAAAAAATAGACTGAACTTGCAACAAACTATTAAGCACTCAAATATAGGCTAAATAAAATCTACTTTTAAGCAATTTTTTTGAAAAGAAAAATTATAGTAGAGCAGAATAGGCAGATCTACTGAAATACACTGATAAGAGGAGAGTAAATTTTTAAGGAAAATTACAGTACTTTGTATGTAAATAAAGCCAAACTTTTCCTAAAGATAGATTTTTAAAAAGATGAATATCAGTACATAAAACATTAGTAACATGATTCAAGAGAATTTAAGTTTCAATGCCACACAGTAATTATATTCACAGATAGTAAACCAACATGATAAATTACAACCAAATCAAAAAGCAAAATCCTAATGGATACTTCCCCCCTTTTTATATAAATCATACTGATAGTGCACAAAGAGGACCCCAAGCCAAGCAAGGGTCATTCCTTGAAAATATCCAAAAATATCTTCATTTGCTTGAAACAAAGCAAAACAATCCCTGCTGCCCTGTGCATGAAATGCAGTTCACTAAAGCCATGTGTTACAACTACAGTGGTAAACACCCACTCAATAAGAAAGAATAATTCTTTTCCTTTAGGTTAGCATGTAAGAGAAAATGACATCATCCTTGTCCCTTTCTTATTCATCTCATAGCATCTGCAATTCTAGGGAACTGTGTGGTGAATCTAGCAAGCAAAATCTCCCTGTGCAACAAGTCTATGAAAGAATCAAAAGGAAAATCTAACATTCTGTATTCTAAACTCTGTATTCAGCATGTGACTCCACAAGCATTCTGATGCGATGCTATACTATACTATGACTAGGAAAAAAAGTCAACAATTTTTCACTTGCCTTAATACTAGAATTTTATCATGATCTCATTCCACTTTGTTACCAATTCAAATGAAGTCATTGCAGCACAGGAAAATGCCCTGATCTGTAAGTTGCCCAGAATGCATCACAACAGTATTGTTACTTAAGTATACATTTCCTTAGAATATAAAATGCCATGACATTAAGACATACTGATAAAATTTTCAGTTTTAAGGTCTTTCACACTACAAAAAAGGTCAATGTATGTTGGTTCTGCAAGGCTGTAACTATTATAAAATATTTTTATAGAAATGTAAATGCAGTACAGTAACTAAATTTTATAACTGTATAAATAATTTCTAAAAATACAAACCAGAACATTTGAAATCAAATGTATAGAAAGCCAGCCATGACAATCTTAAGAAACTATATATTTTTATTTCAATCAACATTACACAAAAAAGGAGGGGGAGAAATGTAAGGGGTACTTAACCCTTACGGAGAAGGGTAAGTAATCAAGGGCTACACATTCTAAACATTATGAAAAACAAAATATTAACAAAAACCAGGTTTGTAATAATCTCAGGCATAGTCAAACGCTTTATTCCCTGTCTGCAGATGTTGTAATCACAACTTAGAGAAACCTAACTCAAAAGGAGGTAAGGAACAAAAGAAAAATTATGTAGTTTTGAAAAAAAAAAATAGACCACTCATTTTTCTATTTTATTTGCAAAATATAAACTGTGAAATATAAACTGATTTTTATAGTCAAAATAGTTTTATCATTTTGGAAAATGAGTAATACTTTTCTATCATGTCAGAGGTAGAATATATATTTATACCCTTTTAAAAGATCATAGCAAGCTTCCCACCCCTCCTTTTCTCCTATACCCCATACTTAACTTGAACATCTGAAATGAATCTTTGTAGTTATCAGACATGGTTAACTATAATTACTGGTGCCCCAAGGAATTCCTACTTTCATAGTACATCCTATCTATTCCTCAGTCTTTTGAAGAAAGAGAAGTCAGAGAACCAACACTCTCCTTCTATTCTTTTGTAAGAATCTGTGTGCTTCAGTATACTGTCATTGAAGTCCACCAAATGAACAGCACCATGCCATTGAAAACCCTGTCAGAGCTACCAGAACACATGTGCACTATGAAATATGATCTATCCTTAGGGAATATCAAGGAAGAAAAAAGCAAAAAGGGAGAGAGGAGCCTTCATCACCAGTGAAGGTGATATAAGCATCTATAATTAGAATCAGTGAAACTGAAGAATAAAAAGGCACCATCATGCTTCTACTTTCCCCTGCACTGTGCAGTTATATTTCTTACACACACACAAACAAGATGTACTGTGCATATATAGTAATCAATCATTAGATGTGCATACAACACATCTAATGTAACAAATTTAAAGAGTGAACTAATTCCCTTTTAAAAAGAACTGCCTAAATAATTAAAATATAGATCTGTATACAGATGACTGGTAAAAATATCTCATTTAAAAATTAAAGTTTGGGGGGCCTCCCTGGTGGTGCAGTGGGTTAAGCAACGCACTATGAGGCAATCCACAGCCACTGCAGCACGAGTTCGATCCCTGCTGCCGGCTAGGGAGGGTACCCACATGGCCCAACAGACCTCTTCTGCTGTGCCTGCTGCTCCCCTCAGCAGTGTGCTTCCGTTGATCTGCCTATTCTGCTCCCCGCTCTGTCTGTGGTGAATCCTCTCACCCCCTCACGCCTCTGGCCTTGTACCCCAGTGCTTGTATGTGTAAATAAATAAATCTTTAAAAAAAAAATTAAACTTTGGGGCCTTCCTGATGGCGCAGCAGGTTGAGCGCTGCACTGTGAAGCATCTGCGGCAAAGCAGCAAGAATTCGAACCCCAGTCAGGGAGGGTACCCACATGGCACAGCAGACTTCTCCTGTCTCTCCTGTGCTTCCCTCAGCAGTGTATTTCAGTCAATCTACATGTTATGATCCCCACTCTGTCTCTGGTGAATCCTCTCACCTCCCGCAACTCTGGCCTGTATCCCAGCTGTTATATGCATAAATAAATCAATCTTCAAAAAAATTAAACTTTTGTGATAGTCTCCACCGTATATTCCTGAACTATATTAGAGTTTATCTTTATATCACTTTTCTACTTTTAAACAGTGCTATTTTTATTTTATTTATTTATAGAAGAACTGGGGGATGTAGGCCAGAGGTGTGGGGAAGGAACGAGAGGCATGCCCTATAGTCTTACCCCCAATATTGCTGAAATTCATACAAATAAACAATGTATTTTTTAAAATGACTACTTGGAAGTTAGGAATACTTACGTAGATACTTCAAATTAATTTTTATAACATTAACCCATGAATTTATAAGAAAGAAAATCAATCACATACAGATGTATTGATAAAAACTTACAGGAAAAAAATTGGAAGCTGCACACGTCTATTTTGTTACATTCACAGACTATTAACATTAGAAAGTTCAAAAATTTTTAACTGTTTGAGAAGAAAGGCAGGACTTATAATATTCAGCATGACCTAATAAGTTAGTTAAAAGACACGAAACAGGATATAACATTTAAAAGCTCATTAGCAACACCAGCTATCTATTAGTGCTTTTATATACTAAATTATATATGCTTCGTAACATTCCTTTCTTTATGCATACAAGAACTGAGGTAAAGGCCAGGGTGAGAGGCTTCACCAGAGACAGAGGAGAGGCATAACAGATTGACTGAAATACACTGCTGAGGGGAACAGCAGAGGAGACAGGAGAGGTCTGTTGCACAATGTGGGTCCCCTCCCTGGCTAGGGATAGAACTCATGCTGTGGGATCCATGCTGGTGGCTGCAGATGCATTACAGTGCAGTGCTTAACCCTTTGCACCACCAGGGAGGCCCCCAAAAAAACTTTTAAAAAATCTGCTCTAGGCATTTGTCCTACTTGATTTGATTATGGTTTCACCCTTTTGTTTTTATTTGTGGACTCATGATACTCTGACTAGGTAAAGAAGCTCTTATCCAGAATTCCTCATTATTTCCCAGAAGTCAAGTGAGAAGCAAAATTCTCCTAGGAGATATCAGACACAAGAATAAAGAGAAAAATCCTCTTCTGTTTTTATGGTGTAAAGACCTATTAAAAAAACGGATCTGTCCAGAGCACTCTCAAACAGGTTGAGCAGACAGGCAACAGTGAAAGGCTGCAGATTTTGAGAGGTGGGTGGTCCGCCTAATTTTTCAGCAGGAGTCTGGTTGGCACTCACTGTCTTATATACAAGTAAGTTTAGCAAAGGTTCCAGGTACAAATCCTGAGTTTGGAGATGAGAGAAATTCTTTATTCACTTATTCCTCCATTCAATATTTACCAAACTCAAAATAAAATTAAAAACAACCAAGATTCATCAATCAAATTTACAGATACAAAGTTTAGAATGTTGACAGTTTCTTCACTCAGTAACAATGACTTATATATGCCAATCTTGAAATACTTATACATGTAAACAGGAGTGGTTTTACATCTCCTCCTTATAGACTTGAAAATTTAAATTCTGTGCTCACTAGTGTAGTGCTATGCTACAGTCTGAATGTGTGACCTCCTCCAAAAAGCTTATGTTGAAATACTAATCTCCAAGTGATGGTATTTAGGAGGGAGGGTTTTTAGAGAAATATAATTCATGAGGACAGATTAGAAATAATGCCATTATAAAGAATGTGGTTACAAAGTCCCCCAACTCTTCCACCAGATGGATACCGCAAGAATGTGGTAGTCTATAGTTAAAAGGGACTTAGTATCAACTAGAATTCTTTCATTCCCACAATAATGCAGGGAGCACAGGTCTTAAATACTCCTTAAAATTGGGTGTTAGAGATAGGACATAAACCCATTATCATCTGATTCCCAGTTTAATGTCTACTCTATCACGTTGAACTGAGGGGTAGTTATAAACTTGCCCATATCAACAATTTTACTTGCTTATACCTAGTTTTCTTTGTAAGTCTAAACGGAGGTTTCCGAGACAAATGTAGGGATGCTGTTATGGTATGAATGTCTGTGTACCCCCAAAATTCATATACTAGAATACTAATCCCCATGGTGATGGTATCAGGAGATGGGGGATTTGGGAGGTGAACAGGGGTCATAATGAAGAAACCCTCACACCTGGGATGGTGCCCTTATAAAATAAACCTTAGAGAGTTCTTTAGGCCTTTCCACCATGTGAGCTGACAAAGAAAAATCACTAGACCAAGAGTTGACAGAGCTGACATCATAATTTTGTACTTCTACTCTCCAGAACAGAGAGAATTTCTATTGTTTATAGCCATTCAGTTTACAGCATTTGTTACAAATGAACTAAGTGAGGAGATTTAATTCATGAGAATATGCTCCCTAAGGAGATCTCAACAATCAGAGATTTGGACCAAAGTCCTCTATAGTCTCATAAGCAGGTCGGAGGGTGGAATCCTGTTATCTTACCACAGGAATGCTTTGATCACAAGACATACAAGACAGCATCCAATAAAGCAAAACACATTTTGCTAAAAGCCTTAAGATGACACATTCAGGGTCAAGTGGAACAATTTGGGCATTACTCAGTGTATCAACATAAAGGTGGTTAAGTAATCTGTAGTTATCACCTCTTAACAGATATACTGACATTGTGTCTTAATCTCTCTAAATATTTCTGAAGCCACACACAACAAGGAACACTGGTTGACAGCTGATAACCAAAAGTGAAATCAGGAAAAGCAACAAATGAGGAAGGGTTATTTGCCATATTATAGTTATTTGTAAGCCTAAAATTAAACAGTAGTTCTAGACTGTCATACCATGCTTACCTCCTGTTACACTATCACAAAACAATGGGTTGGGTAGAAAGAAAATATGTAAAGAAAGGTGAGCAACAAGAAACTCTCTAATTTAAAACCATGACCCATGGTGCTAACATGGAAATTTCTCTTTGTTCCTTAAGGAAAGGTTGGCAAGCTCCACCACTACAAGTGGTATGATGGAGAAAGAGGAAAAATATCAGTAGTTTATTCTCAACTAGGAGTATGGAAATGTTAAGCACTATAGGCAAAACAAAGAACAAGAAAGAAAAATTATAATTTACTGAGGAACTACATATACAGTTAAGAGATCATTACAAAGCACAGCTAACATTCATTTGGCTTATTATTCAAAATAAAGCAAAAAGGAGAAACCTATGAAAAGGGCTATAGTTTCATAAATGAAGTAACCAAACACAAACTTTTTAAAAACCTGATGAATGCCCAAATTTTAATTTGCATCTGTAATGCTTTTATAAAAATGACTGAGCAGGTATGTGAGGATGGCTCAACAAATTTTATCTAAATTAGCAGATCAACAAAAAAAGGGACAAAAACCATATGATCTTATCAACATACAGAGAAAGCATTTGACGAGATTCAGCATTATTTATGATAAAAGCTCTCAGTAAAATTAACTTAACTGTTAATTAGCTGTTTAAAATTAGCTGTTCTGGGCCTCCCTGGTGGCGCAGTGGTTTAAACAACACACTATGAAACAAACCGCAGCCACTGCAGCACAAGTTCAATCCCTGCTGCAAGCCAGGGAGGGGACCCACATGGCGTAGCAGACCTCTCCTGCCTCACCCGCTGCTCCCCTCAGCAGTGTGTTTCAGTGAGTCAGCCTGTTCTGCTCCCGCTCTGTCTCTGGTGAATCCTCTCACCTCCCTGGACTCTGGACTGTACCCCAGCTCTTGTATGTATAAATAAAATATTTTAAAAAATAAAATAAAATTAGCTGTTCAACACAAAGTCCTACTTAGAGCAACTAAGCAAGAGAAAGATATGAAAGTAACCCAAATTGAAAAATAAAGCTAATATTTGCAGATGACATGATCATATACATAGAAAACCTTAAAGATACCACTGAAAAACTACAAGGAACAATAAACCATTAAAACTACAAAATCAACATAGAAAAATCTGCTGCATTCTCCTATGCAAACAATGAACTAGAAGAGAAAGAAATCAAGAAAATCCCATTTACAGTAGCATCAGAAAATATTAACTAGGAATAAGCCTTTAAACGGAGGTGTAAGAGCTGTTCAATGAAAACTGTACAAGACATTGTTAAAAGAAATAGAAGATGACAAAGGGAAATGGAAGATATTCCATGCTCACAGTTTGGAGGAATCAACATTGCTAAAATGTGAATTTTACCCAAAGCATACAGATTCAATACAATTTATATCAAAGTTTCAATGGAATTCATCAAAGAAAAAGAGCAAACATTGTTGAAATTTATACGGAACCAAAGACCCCCAAAGAGCAAAAGCAATCTTGACCAAAAAAAAGAAGGAATGGAGGTCTTACGACCCCAGACTTCCAACTAAATTACAAGATAATAGTACTCAAAACAGCATAGTATTGCAATAAAAACAGATATACAGACCAATGGAATAGAAATGAGTCCAGAAATAAACCCACACTTCTATGGTTAATCTACAACAAAGGTGCAAAGAGTTTACAGTAGAGAAATAAAAGTCTCTTCATTAAATGATGTCAGAAAACTGGACAGTCACTTGCAGAAAATGAAACCAGACTACTCTTACACCAGACAAAAAATTAACTCAAAATGGACTAATAACTTGAAAACAAGATTAGAAACCTTAAAATACATAAAAGGAAATAGGCAAAACTCTCCAGGACACTGGTATCATGAGATGTCTTTGGGGACTTGACCTCAACAGCAAAGAAAACAAAAGCTAAAATAAATGAATGGGAATACAACAAGCTAAGGAGTTTTTAGGATAGTGAAAGAAACTATCATAACAAAATGAAGTCCTACTAAATGGGATAGAGCATTTGTATATTTTTTTCTTACATTACTGTTCATTTTTGTACAATATTTGACTTCTCCCTCAGGTATAATGTTCATAATTCTTCCACTGCCGTAACACCAACAGACCATTGCCATAGTTCCTTTACTCTTCCTTCCCGTTATGAGCCATCTCTTTCTCCTTCCCGCTCCACTGCTATATACCCCAGATTTATGGCTTGCCTGCAAGTTTTGCCTGACCATATGTTCAGTTTCCTGTATTCCACATATAAGTGAATCATCTATTATTCTTTTTTTAATTCCTGACTTATTGCACTTAGCATAATCCCTCCCACCTCCATTCATACTGCCACAAATGGCATGAATTTATCTTGTTTTGATCACTGCATAGTACTCCATTGTCTTCTTAATCCCTTCATGTGTTTTGGAGCATTTAGGTTGTTTCATATCCTGGCTGCTGTAAATAGTGCTGCAATAAATATAGTAGTGCAGATTCCTTTCAAATTAGTGTTTTTGTGTCTTTTGGGCAGATTCTTAGGAGTTCAATTGGTGGTTATATGGTAGATCCAATTTTAGTATTTTGAGGATCCTCCACAAGGTTTTCTATAGAGGCTAGACCAGTTTGCATTCCTACCAGCAGTGTAGGAGACTTCCTTTTCACCACATCCTCACCAGCATTTGTTGGTTTTGCTTTTAATATGGGTATTCTCAGGTATAATAAAATATTTGCATATCATACATCATTTGACAAAAATAAGCAGAAGAGTTAAACAGACACTCCAAAGAAAGCATAGAAATGGTCAACAGGTCCATGAAAAAATATTTCACACTTATCATTAGAGAAATGCAAATCAAAACCAAAATGAGAGACTCTCTTGTGGTGCAAGATTGCGCACCACACTATGGAGCTTCTGCAGCCACTGCAGTGTGAGTTCGATCCCCAGCCAGGGAGTGGACTCAAATGGCACAGCAGACCTCTGCCTCACACGCTGCTCCTCTCAGCAGTGTATTTCAGTCAATCTGCCTGTTATGCTCCCCACTCTGTCTCTGGTGAATCCTCTCACCCCCCATGCCTCTGGCCTGAACCCCAGCCCTTGTGTGCATAAATAACCCTTAAAAAAAAAAAAAAAGATACCTCCTCACTCTATGAGATTGGCCATGTGGAAAAAAACAAAACAAAAACTGGAAACAACAAATGTTGGTGAGGATGTGGAGAATACACAGAACCCTCCCAGAAGGTTGGTGGGAATGAAGACCTGTGCAGTCCCTATGGAAACAGTACAAAGGTTGTTCAAAATATTAAAAATAAATCTATCATATGGTCCAGCAATTTAAGATGATTTCACTCATGTGACACATACCAAGAAACAAAACAAAGGAAATACAAAACTAAATCAAAACCAAATGATGACTACAGAATAGAGGCTACTAGAAGAGAAGGAAAGAGGGTGAGGGCTGGAACAAAGTGTGGGTATATGTATGGTCTATGGTAAAGGACTACTGGTGCTTTTAAAATATGAGGTTGCTCAAAATATTACAAATAGAGCTATCGTATGATCCAGCAATTTTACTGCTAGATATCTATCTGGAGAATACAAAAACACTAATTTGAAGGGCTATATGCCCTTCCTATGTTCAGTGCAGCACTACTTACAATAGCCAAGTTACAGAACAACCTAAATGACAATCAACAGGAAAGGCATGACTCTATTCTTCTAGATCATGTACAGTGTTGTAAACCAATGTTTCCTCAATTAAAACATAAAAATGACTGAACATTAATGCTGTCTGATATTCTAGTGATTCATTTAAAAATAAATAAATACTTGGTATTTTACACTGGTGAAACCAAGATGCTCCCCTCCCTTAACTGGTTTTGGTTTTATTTTTCAATTTAACTTTATAGAAATATACATGTAAGTATACACATATACACACACACCCCAATATTAAAAATTTAGCTCATTACATTTGAGAAATGCTCATCTTTGTAGGTTATTTAAAAGATAGCATTCAAATTTATATTAAAAAACAATTCTAAGAAAATTTTAAATAGGTTGTTACTGTTGTTTTCTGCTACCTTCAAAACAGAGAAGAATGATATGTGCACATCACATATAATTATGTTTAGTTTCTTACAGGACAAATGAGAAGTGTACTCTATGACCAGAAAATACCAGGAAAAGGCTGGTATATAGATCAAAAATACAGTCCTGGGAGGTGAGCAGACCTTTGTCAAAGGGACACTGTAGGGGGGCACTGGATAAAAGAAACAAATGGCAAGTAAAATTCAAAATGATTTTTCAAAGGATAGAATTACATTAGTTAAAGAAGCCTAAAAGAACCTGAAGGAGAGAAGAAAAGGAACAAAGGAATGAATCTCCAACAAAATAATGAGAATAGGAGTCTTAAAAGATTGACTGGGGCCAAATAAGTAGGGTGTTATACTATGTAATCTCAAAATTTTAATTGAGAAAATGAATAAAGTCAAATCCCCTAACCTGAGAAATAATTTTTAAAAATTTGTTAGTATTTATTTAACATTGGGGATATATTTTCATACCTTTGTACATGCTCATGCTTCACTCACTACCCACTTCCTTCTCCTATGCACTCCTTCCTCCCTCAATTACCCTTTGGTAACTGGTATAGTTTTCAGCACCTAAGAATTACTTATGTTGTGCTTTATCAATAAAATCTTTGAAAAATAAAAGTACTTTAAGCTACATTTCTAATAAATGTTGTTTATAAATACATGTCATCAGTAAAAAATATTTTGCATTATGAAATATATTAAAAAAATCCCCAGAAATGTAAAATGTTATAAACAGAAGCTGTTTTCTTCCCATGTCCTGGAGACTATTTTGCAACCTACATTTTCAGATACTTGGTCAACACCACTGGCCTTGTTAACTACTGTCACAAAGGTCTTCAAATCCAACATTCCAAAACCAGCCATCAGTTTTTGGCAGATATCCCCTGTCATCATTTAATTAACTCACTGTATATAGTAAAGCTGCTTTACTGCTTGACTTTCATACATACATTTTGTAATATCTTTATTCTGTAAGGTAGTACAAAGACATTATCTTATTCCAAGTGAGCTATTATGTGTATGCTACAAAAAAACTTAAGAGGTATCGCAGCAGTTGGTTGATTGTTGGTTCTAATATCAAAGAGGTTTATTTTATTCTCCTACATTTACTATCCCTTTGTTCTAATTCTTTAGCTTACTAATTTCTAGTTATCTTACTGTACTTAGATAATTTAGTAAAAATGTTTTATACTCATGTCTAGAAAAAGCAAAAAAAAATTGTAAACAACCATAGCAGCTTTCTGACCATTTATAATTAAAAATATAATTAAAACAGAAGCTGCTGACACTGATGAATTTTTTTCAGGGTACCACACACACACACCCCACCCCCTCAGGAATACCAAATCTGATGTGAGGTTTCATATAAGATGGCATAGTATTTGTTTATAACCTATACACATCCTCCAGTAGACTTGAAATCATCTCTCGGTCACTTATAATAACTAATAAAATGTAAATGCTACATAAATAGCTATTATACTGAAAAGGGAATGAGAACAAGGGGGAAAAAAAGTCTGTATATGTTCATAGTATAGATACAGCCATCAAAAGCCTAACTACACAGTATGTATTTTCAATCTGAAGTAGGTTATATCCTTGGAACCTATGAATATGAATGGTCAACTTCATTCACTCAGTTAATTCTTTGGCAAATGTATGAGTTATATATGTGAACAGATTTTAAAAGATCACACAACTTGCTCAATATTACACAGGAACCAAAACAAGCTGACATTAAAAAAAGGATTTGTATTTCCTTTCATGGATAATGTGTTCTGAGAACATATTTTCAAATGGGAAAGGCAGGTATTTGAATAGAAATTACAATTTAGTGAAATGTTTGTAAGTATATACAAGGATATTTCAGGAATGCAGATGTGGACCTAATCCTTTCCAAAGGCAAATTCTGGTATCCTCCCATGGAATGATATGGAATTGAGTCTTGAAAATGATCGGAATTTTGCCAAGACAAAGACTAAACCGAAGACTAAAGGGCGTTCTAAGAAAAATAACAGTATATGTAACATATAAAGATATGATACAATGTACACACCAATAACTACATTATGTAGGCCTCCCTGGTGGCACAATGGGTTGAGTGCCACACTGTGGGGGCTTCCAAAGCCACTGCAGCGCGAGTTCCATCCCCAGTCAGGGAGGAGACTCCACGGCTCAGCAGACCTCTCCTGCTTTACCCGCTGCTCCCCTCAGCAGTGGATTTCAGTCAATCTGTCTGTTCTGCTTCCCTGGTGAATCCTCTCACCGCCCCCCCCCAACCTGTACTCCAGCTATTGTATGCATAAATAAATAAGAAAAAAATTCGTGAGGTGATGGGTGTGTTAATGAATCTTATTATGGCAATCATTTTATAATATATATACACACACATTTAAAAACATGTACACTTGGGGCCTCCCTGGTGGCGCAGTGGGTTAAGCAGCGCACTATGAAGCAGACCGCAGCCACTGCAGCATGAGTTCGATCCCTGCCGCCGGCCAGGGAGGGGA
>JAGFMF010012090.1:1266670-1281796 GCA_019455555.1 Galemys pyrenaicus | reverse complement strand
CGTTGATCTGCCTGTTCTGCTCCCCGCTCTCTGTGGTGAATCCTCTCACCCCCCCCCCACACCTCTGGCCTGTACCCCAGTGCTTGTATGTATAAATAAGTAAATCTTTTAAAAAAACATGTACACTTTAGACTTACATAAAAGAAAAAGATAGGCAGACAAATTATGTGTACTGTCCACTATGGTAGCTACTAATCACATATGGTGACCTACATGTAATTTATTTAATTACTGATCATATTCTAAGTGATCATAGTCACCGTGATTTTTTACTACCAATTTGGAAAGTACTGATATAACATTTCCATTCCTGCACAAAGTTCTATTAGAACTGATGTACACTATGAAGAGCCACTGGAATTTCTCACAAATAGTAGAGCTATGAAAGTATTTAAGAACTTGAAAAAGTGCTATTTTTGAGTTTCATTTAGGAGTAACAGAAATAAAATGAGAAGACTAACTGGTGCAAGAGATTGGAGAAGATGTAAAGAACAGGGCTAGCAGCAGGGAAACCTAGAGAGGAGAAAAGCAAACCTTAAAATTGAATAAAGTGATTAAGCAGAACTCTGAATAGATTATACAACACTCCTCAATTAAAACTTTTCTCCAAATATCTTCAAATGAAAAAATACTGCTTTTTACAGTGACAACTGGGGGAGTGTGAAAGAGCTATTACAATAGTTCTAGAAAGACCAACAGTGAATAATAAGACAATGACATGGGGAAGCTGAGTGGAGGGCATATATTTTGAAACATTTGAGAGGAAGAATCTATAGATGTAACTGACTGATTAGACTATGAGTGTGCAACCATGTTTCAAGAACTTCAGCAACCACCTCATAAGACAGGCAAGACCGGACAATACCACACTCATTTTTAGAGGTAAAGAAACCAAACAAAAATGAAACTAAACAAAGGGTTTAAATGAAATAGCCCAATCACATAGTTAGTGAAAGAAGGATTCAGTACAGATGACTCATCTAATGGCTAGATTATTTCCACTTGACTAATTACCCATCCTACCATTTTGGATTTCTGAACCCAAGTGAGGGCCAGAAGGGGAGGGGGGAGGGGGAGCGGACATGCGTTGGGGCAGGGAGGATTCTCTTATTGTGAGAGGGAAAGGGAGGGGGAGGGGAGAGGGGAGGGCTGAGGAGGGGGAGGGGAGAGAGGAAGAGGGAGAAAGAGGGGGAGGGGGGCAGAGAGAGAGAAATTCACCACCAAGCAATGCTCAGAAACCAACTGGGTATCCAGGATTTTAATTCAATTCTGACAATATCTGCCTGGAGATAGGGTAAGACTGCACAGGTTAATGATTCAGTGCTACAGGACTATCTTACCTCTTCACTTCAAATAACAATCCTAAGTCTAGGTGCTTCTGATCCACTGGATATAGAATGGAGGGGTCCCAAGAACACTTCCTGGAATTTCATGTCAGAAAAGTCCAAATTAAGTGTAGTTTTGACTGACTAGCTATATAAATCAGAGATCATCAGTGCCAAATTCTTGGGTGCAATTAATCTGATAGTAGCTCAAAAAACTCAGAGAAACATTTTACTTAATAGATAAATGGTTTATTATGAAAGGACAACTCAGAAACAGCAGATGGAAGACATGCATAGGGCAAGCTATGGGGAGATGGACTAAGTTGATAATACTCTGAGTGTGCCATGCTCCCCCAAACAAGGTCACCAACCTGGAGGTCCCCCAAATCTTAATCTTCTTAAGTTTTTGTGGTGGGGTTGGTGGGCTTCATTACAGTCATGATCATCATTGACTATCTGCAACTGATCTAACCTTCTAGCACTTGTCCATTCCCTCCCCCACCCCCATTGGTGACTGAGGCTAAAAACTGCGATGTTCTAAACCACATGGCTGACCCACTGCCAACCAGTAGCTACCCTTGAGTGTTTCCCAAAAGCCACCTCATTAAGACAAGTGACAATCTTTATCACTCTCGATACAGACTTCTGGAAGGGTTTATGAAGAGGGTTTCTGGATTAAGACCAATTATGTATTAGAAATACATTTTGGTCAGCATTCTGGATGACCAAATATAAATTTTTCTTATGAATACAATATAGCACCTAATCAATGGGTATTATTTCCACTCACATTTTTACTATTTCTAAATATCAAACACACCTTTCTAAAAAAACCAAAGCTCTGAAAAAAAAACACAGAATATTTGGAAACATTTAAATTTGCAGCAAGCTCTGAGAGCTATACTCAAAAAGTTTAAAAAATGTTACAAAAGTGCTCTTTTCAATATTAGAAAACAGACATTAAGATTATGGCTCTCATCTTCATATAAAGCAATGTATAATTATTATGACTATTTCATAACAATCTTTTCAATTGTTCTAAGCACCTGTTTAGAAAATAACTTTAAAACAGATGATTGTGTGTTAATAATAATGACACAGTAACAAAATATTCTATACACATTTTAAAAATTTTGACCTAGCAAGAAATAACTGATGGACTGCAAATGAAAAAAATGTAACTGAACTTTCCACTGCTATCTAAAGGAAAGATTCCCCCTGATTATTTATCTGATTGCTAACAGAACAAATGAATAAAGGACTCTATAGTAGCAGTAATACTAATTCTGAACTTCATACCTTCTCAAATATTAAACAGAAGTTTTGCTACATAGCATCATTACCCAGACCCATTGTTAATATGTACTATTAATAATTTGACCAGATGCCTAAGTTTTACATAACTTGTGATAAAAAGTGAAAACCTCTTAGTACTTACAGCATTTTCTAAGTTGCCTGCATTATCTTTCTTTTAGGAAAAAATAACACCTTACTAAACTTCATGAAATAACAGATGCAAGAAACATAACCAAAAGAACTTTTCTTGTCCAGTCTCACAATTAATATATCAGTTTTGTCTAAACCAGATGAATCAACTTAATTCTCCAATTCCCATGATCCACCAATTCGTGAGAGCACTCAGCAGAATAACCACCTAAAGTTACACAAGCCTTTACATATAAAATCCCAAGCATTGTGCCTACTTTTATTTCTCTTCTACTCAGAAAACCAATATATCCCCAAGAGGACAATTTCAGCTCACATGAGAGCTGAAAGTAAATGACTCATGAACACAAGTTACAGCTACCATGACAAAATATGGTTATCTGTCTAGGATTCATGACATGACACCAAAAAATTAGTGAAATTAATACAATATAATTGAGACTAGAGTAAGAAAGTACTTGAAACAGAAAGTATGCACTCTAGCTCACACAAGGAATACGAAAGTCTAACTACAGAAACTTAAATTCTGCTATTTTACTTTTTGCAATTTTTCCTAAAGAAACCAAGATATGAGGCATACATAACCACAAAGATAATTAGCAACTAATTAAAGGAGGATAGAGTATTGGTATAGAAGGATTGGTAGAGCATGAATGAAGCATGTGCACATATGGAGTTCTAAAATGTTACCCCAAAGTTATATAGCTATGTAAACAACTGACAATGGACCCCCCCCAAAAAAAAAAACTTTAAGATTACTACTGTTCTTAAAAAAGAAAAATCAAATGACCTAACATTAGCAACTGAGTAAATAAATTATGGTATTATAATGAAGTACCATTCTCATACAATTAAGAACATAAAACATTCTTAATAGCATTCAACGATGTTCAAACTATATATTAAGTTTTAAAAAGGTACAAAACAATTAAATTTTTAAAAGTTAGCCAAAAACTGTACCAATTTATCCATATGCTAGCTTTATTCAAGATACAAAATGTCACCAACGGTTACATTAGTGGATAGTGGGACTAATCAAATTTTAATTTCAGAAACAGACATATTACTTATATAGAAAGAAAAAATTAGCTTAAATTAGTTATGGGGAAAACATAAAAATTATTAAATAATAGTAATAGGTAATGAACGTGTGGCTCAGGATGTGGTTAAAAGAAGAAATTCAAGACTATTTCATGTTATTGTTTGTTGTCAGAAGTAGAATGTGCATAATCAACGAAATAAAACAAATGTGACCCAGTCCTTAGAAATGCTTTAAATCTAATATTCAGTCCAGTATAAACAATTCCCTAAATGAACTTCTTTATTCCCAACATGGAAGAGTAAATTTATTTTTCTGACAACCAAAGAACTAAACATACCTTCATAAATTTTGCTACTATCAAGCTTAAAACTAACGTTATTTGGGGAATCATTACAACTCTGAAAATTGGTAAAATACACCTGGATTTATTCTCTACTATAGAATAAATTACTTCTACTTTACTTGAACTACTTTTCATTCTAAAATGCAGTTATCTACCACTGCAGAATTGAAAACTTCTGAAGAAACAGCTTATCTTTGTTTTGGGATTACAAAAATTATTTCATCTATTACTTCTTTCTCAATATTAGCATGTGAAAACATCTTTACCACTTGAATGTTTCTGAACTAACACACTATTCCCACAAACCAAGGCTTCTTTGTTGTCTTACAGTGTATCAGGAGAATAAAAAAGCTCTCAATGAGACCATTACCCACGTCCTCACTCAGAACTCCAATCTATACTACAGTTAGGCAATAACAAGGCAAGAAAATCCACAAATTATCTAAAACTATAAGGTAAATTATGTAAACAAAAACAAAACCTCAACTAGTAAGAATATTTTCTTAAAATCCAACCAAATAGAAATATATTTATACTATTAATATATATGTAAATTCAAGAGACTATATGAGAGATCCATGAAATGTTCCTAAAATATACTCACAGAAAAATAGTTCTTTATGTCCACATCATCAGTAATGGTTTGGCGCTCTCCTTTATAGTTAATTTTCCGAAACCTTCGTCGAGACTGTCTGGCAGGAATTTCTCTTTGCAGAATACTATCTTCATTATCTTTAGCATTCTCTACCTGAAACACATGTTCACATTCCTGATTAAATATCCAATTTTTCCATCTCATTGACAGTCTATGGAGTCTTAACAGGCTCATAAGGAGGCTTCATTTACTTCTTGCAAGAAACTGCCTTAAGAAAACAGTGTGTATAAGACAATACTCATGAGTTAAAAAAAGATAAAGGTGCGTTATTATAAAGATCTGAAGACCGCAGTTTCCTTCCAGGAAACAGACTCTCTTGCTCACATAAATGCACATCCTCTAGTAAAGTCACTTACCAGAAATGAAGACTAACTACACCTACACATTCAACAATTATAATTTCACAGTCTCATTACAAACTGCCTAATTATAGATATATTTTAGTTAGTACACAGTTATGATTTCAGCAAACTGCTAAACAGTAAAAATGCTTCATGAATTATTCTTTGGGTTCCATCTTAATGTATAACAGTCATCTTGCAAGGGAGACAGTACACTCCCCAGACTGCAAGTGGTATATTATGTACAGAAAACCTACACTTTACATAAACAAAGACATGCTCCTCCGTCCTACCTTCAGGCCCTGGTATATATTGCTGTTATTTACACCTAAAAGGCCTCTTTTCAAACATCTTGGTATCCTATACAAACTTCACAGGTTTAAATCATCCCTCCCTCTGTGCCAGGCAGGTGCCACTCTTTCTCTAACACTAAGCCTATTTCCATCTTTGTTAGGTACCCTACCTTACTAACAAGCTACTAAAACAGGAACTGCATTATATTCATCTTTGTTTACTTAACATTCAAGAAATATGCCAAAATGGGTGTTACATTAAATCCACTCTTTCACCCTAAATACACAGGTAAGCTAAGTTACTGAATATTACTCTTCTGAAAGGTAAATTTCGGAAGGACAGGTTGACTGATTTCCAGTTCAACAGCTACACAATTTTGTGTAGGTAGCAAATACATGTACTTTTTTGAGATGCAACTTCCTCTTTTGTAAAATGACAAGAAAACTACGGTATCTACTAAATCACTACAGAATGCCAAGTACCAGGAACATAAAGTTAAATCATCTAAGGTTCACTTTGACACTGTTACATAGCTGATCTTCTGCCTAAACAGATGGTACAGAAATTCATAAAGATTAATTGCCCAGGATAAGGAAGAACTTAAAATTCACATGTGACTAAAAGGCTCATTTCCTTCATACCACCCTTTCCCAGGAATGAACTAGATTAACTAATTTAGGTAAAAGTCTAATGTTGCATGATTCTTAGATCTTTTAGTATATATAATCTATTGAACAAAGATAGAAACTTGAGCAATAAAATCTTTTCAAAGGGGAAATAAAAGAATAGGAGTTTCTAAGATTCAAATTTTTGGAAAAAGTGGGCCTCCCTGGTGATGCAAGGGGTTGAACACCTCACTGTGGGGTTTCCACAGCCACTGCAGCACTGGTTCCATCCCCAGTCAGGGAGGGGACCCACAGGGCACAGCAGACCTCTCCTGCCTTGCCCGCTGCTCCCCTCAGCAGTGGATTTCAATCTGCGTATTCTGCTCCCCACTCTGTCTCTAGTGAACACCCAGAACCCCTGTGACTCTGGCATGTACCCCAGTTCTTCTATGTATAAATAAATCTGTAAAAAATTTTTTGGAAAAAGTACCCAATCAAAAAAAAATCAAACAATGTATAAAGGATTAAGTACCTCTAACAAAATTCCTCCAGAATACAACTGAAATGTGACATTAAAAAAATTTTAAATAAAACTTGACAACACAAACTAAAATGTCACAAAAGGAAGGAACCCTATAAAATGAAATGAAAGCAAGATTACTAGGAAGTAGGCTACCAACAGTTTTCCTGGTTTATCAAAAGATTTCTTAACTCTAGAGACTAGTCATTCTACTTTGATAGTTTAGGGAGAGAGGGAAAAAGAGATAAAATAGAGAATATGCTGAAAGTGGTGACTGCAATAGGAGTCTTATTCAAGTTATCACCTAATTGTAAGAGATGAGCACAAGATAAAAATCCACCTTGCAGATCGGGACAGGAAGAAATTTGCTTGGCACTGAGAAAAGAATGAAAAAAAGAAACCAAACCAAGATCCTTTCCCCTGAGAATTCAAAAGTAAGCCATCCCTTTGGCAGGTCTATAGTTTGAATTCATAATACCAGTAGCACATTAGTTAATTTCAGCAAGACTGATAATGTACATAAGCATATTGTAGAAACCTCTTTGCAAGAATACAACTTTAATCCAAACCTCAAAGAAATCCCATAACTAAAGTTCAGAACATATGAAACCATGTACCAAAATTTAAAAAAAAGGGGGGGGAGGGGAAAGAGAGAGAGAGAAGATTCAACCAACAAAACCCAATCATGAAAGCAAGATGATGAACATGACAGAAAAAAAGAGCAGAATCATCTTGTGAATACTCCTATATATTGACCATATCAGAAAACAAAGTTAACAGTAAAACAAAAAAACCCACAAAGTTTTTTAAGCAAAAAAAATAATAATAATAAATTGAAAACGAAAATTATAAATAGCAACCAAGCACATGAAGACTGACCAGGCCCAAAATAAAAATATCTTCCCCTAGTACCATACTCCCTCATTGAGATTAGCAATCAACAAGTAACAAGCAATAGCAGTCTAGTTTTAAAGATGGAAGAAAACTGAGAGATAGAGCCTATGCAAAACATAAGAGCACTGAAGGTGTAAAACTGAGGGTGAATCAGAACACTTAGAAAAATCTGCCAACAAAGCTAAACACAAAGCAGCACTGTGTCGCCAGAAAACTCATGATACATTTTTGCTTGAAAAACACAAAAAACACATCATGATTTTTCTGACTACCCAATAGTTCGGGCCACTGAAAGTGAACCTAACAACAAAAAAAATACAAACCTAGTTCAACTCTAGCAGATGAGGTATGTTCACCTGTAAGGCTCAGTATTATCTACCCCTAGTGCTTATTTCCCTACTACCATTATCTAGATTAAAAATGCTGATTCACATGAAAAGGGTAGAAAAAAAACAAAAATCTACCAAGAAACAAAGCAACCAAGAGGATAATTTATGAGAATTAGAGATGATAAGCTGCTAGATTAGCGGATTTAAACAAGTATGATCAATAATTATAAAGGCTCAGTGAAAAGACGAATTATAATGGAAAATTTCAGAAAAGAAAAATATAAAACAGATTTAAATTAAGTACATCAGTAAACTTAATACAATCAAGAATTAATGATATCCAACACAAATTCATACCCAAATTGAATTTCATATCCAAATGAAGTTAAAAAAAAGTTTAGATGTAACTAAAAAAAGAATTAGTGACTTGAAAGATAAAGAAAAACAAAACAGTGAGGTGAAAAACAAGGGAAATAATTTTAAGATATGGAGGATAGACTGAAAGGATTTAATATATATCTAAACAAAGTACAAGAATGAATGAATAAGAAAATACCCAAAGAGAAAACAATGGACAATTTCCATTTAAGAAAAAAAAGCACAAAATATTCCAACAAATCCAAGACAGGATATTTAAAAACTACAGCTAC
The DNA here is from genome assembly GCA_019455555.1 of Galemys pyrenaicus. Lineage (NCBI taxonomy): Eukaryota > Metazoa > Chordata > Mammalia > Eulipotyphla > Talpidae > Galemys > Galemys pyrenaicus. The sequence goes on along the minus strand of JAGFMF010012090.1, from coordinate 1,273,352 downwards.
AAATTTACACAGAACAGTTAAACATAAGATTTTAATGGAACCAGAATAAAATGTAGATCAACTACAAGGGAAGGACAATCAGATTAAGAACTGTCTTCTCGAAAAACGATGCCAGAAAAGAAAATGTATTGACTGTACTGAAAAAAAATAAAAGATTCACCTCCCAGAATTGTGTTTCAAAGCAAAACAATCTTCAAGAACGATGCAATATAATTTCAAGCAAAAGAAAATACATTAACTTATATACCAACAAAACACCTTCATTAAAGAAATCTTTAAAGGGTACATTTACTTCACACAAAATGCAAATGTTCCCATAAGTAGGGTCTCAGATAAAAAGTTAAAAAGAACTACTAAACACACAGTTAAATCTGGAAAAAAAAAACCAGCATGAAACAATAATATACAGCCAAATTATACAAATAATTTAAACTTAAAATAGTAGACAACACTGATTACATTTTGTCACTAATATTAAACTCACTATTAATTCTTATATTTTTAAGACTGCAAATAAAAATGGTTAGAATTAGCACAACACAGTATCTGAGCAAGTATGTTATGGGGAAGGAGGGGAAAATAGAAATTACCTAAAGGGGAAAAAAGAACAAACACAAAGCACATGTGTCAAAGAGTAAATCCAAACCTGTATTAGCAGTGAATGTAAACGGAAGTGTCTTTCCAGGTTAAAATAATGTAATACTAAATGCATAAAAAGAGGCAACAGTCCCCTAATATTAAGGATCAGAAAATTCTGACACAAACATGAAACAAGACGGTTACTGGACATTAAAGTCACAGGCTAACATTTCACTAAGAAACCTGAACGTAAATATCTTAATTATCAGAAATTCAGAAAAAAGATCAAAGTGAGCTTTTACTGGGACTTTAAGGGTAGTTCAATATTAGAAAAATCTATTAAAATTAATCACATAGGCCTCCTGGTGGCGCAGAGGGTTGAGTGCTGCACTGTGAAGTATCCGTTGCGTAGCAGCACAAGTTTGATCCCTGGCCAGGCAGGGTACCCACATGGCACAGCAGACCTCTTCTGCCTCGCCCACTGCTCCTCTCAGCAGTGTACTTCAGTGGATCTGCCTGTTCTGCTCCCCACTCTGTCTCTGGTGAATACTCTCACCTCCCGTGACTCTGGCCTGTACCCCAGTTGCTGTATGCATAAATAAGAAAAAAAATCTTAAAAAATAATTGAAATTAATCATAGTAAGGGATGAAGGAGAAAAAGGCATAGATCACTGCAGCAAAGTGTGATAAATTTCAGTACCAATTATTGATTTAAAAAAAGTTAGCGATATTTTTTGATAAGATATTCCTTTTAAATTACTGTGAACTTCTGAATTCCAGTAGTTTTTGGTATTTCTTTGCATTCTGTTTAGAAATTTCTGTCTAAAACTTTTCCTGCTCCGTATGGGATATAAGCCCACAGACACTTGTATCCTTTTAATCTGGGTTCTATGAGCACTAGAAATCGTTATAATTGCTTGGTTATCACTGCTCCTAAGTTTTGGCAATGAACAGCCCTAGGAAAAACATATTAGGAAAGTAGAAAATCACCAGAAAGATACTGGAAAACTGGATAGTCACATTGGAAAGTATGAAACTAGATCATGACCTTATACTACATGGAAAAATTATTTCAAAATGGATTAGAATCTTTTAAAAACATGGGACACCATAAAATGTACAGAAGAAACATAAGGAGTTAAACCCTTTAATGCTGGCCAAAATGATGTGAACTTATCTCCAATGCACGGGAGATAAGAGTAAAAATAAATGAGACTATAGCAAACAAAAAATTTGTCATAACAAAAAGACAGCATCATCAAGACAAAAGGGCAACCTATGAATAGAAGATATTCACAAATCATATCTCTGATATGGGATTAATATCCAAAATATATACAGGCTGCATACAATTCAACCAAAAAAAATTTTTTTTTGAATGGGCAGAAAACCCAAATAGAAACTTTTGCAAAGATGACATAGCAAGGGGCCAACATGGAAAAATAGTTGCCATTGATCATCAGGGAAACGCAAATCAAAACAATGAGGTGACAAACCTTACATCTGTGAAAGTAGTTATTATCAAAAACGCACACAAAAATACAGTAAGTGTTGGTGAGGATTTGAGAAAAAGGAAGCTCACACACTGTTGGTGGGATTGTAAATTGGTGTAGCCACTATGGAAACATGAAAGACAGAATCCTCCAAAAACTAAACAGAAATATCATATAATCTCACAGCTCTGCTCCTGATCCAAAGAAACTGAGTATACTAATTTATCCAAAGAATATGGACATGCTAATTTGTTCAGATATATGCATCAGTATGTTAACAGCAGTATTTCCAATAGCCAGAATTTGGAAACAACCTAAATGGTCATCAATAGATGAATGGATAAAATAGGTGTGGTTGACATACACATATTGAACTAATGTGTTAAAAAAATGAAGTCCTGCCATTTGTCACAGCAAGCATGAAACTTAAGGGGATTATGCTAAATGAAATACATCAGCTGCAAAAGAACTACCCCATGAGTTCACTCACATGTGGAAAATAAAGACAACTAACAAATAAACAAGGGAACAAAACAAAAAAAGACTAAGAACAAAATGGTGGGTGTACCAGAAGAAACTGAGGAAGAGGGATGGTTACATTAGGTTAAAAGGGATGAACTGTATGGTAGATGATGATAACAAAACTTTCACAGCAATATTGATGTAATGTACAAAGATGTCAAATTAGAGAGCTGTACATCTAAAAATCTACGTTTTAAACTAATTTTATCTCAAAATCATCAGAAAAAAATCAGTGGAATTACACTGACAATTTTACATATATTTAATTTGCTTCATTTTTCTCATTTTTCTGAGGGGAGATTATTAATCATGGTGTCTTTTTTTTTTTTGGTTGCAGTTTAAATTTCTGGGTTTAGGGGCTATCTCTACAATTTGTTAATTTTATGCTGAAGTTCTCAATGTAGTTGCTTTAACATATACATGTTAACAACCCAATTTCTTGATTTCCATGATGGGATTTAGATGTGAATTGCACAAAATTTACATGAATTTTACAAATCATTATATCTCTAAAATGGAGTCAACTGATTAAAATATGAAGATCTCAGGGGTTTTTGGTTTTTTTTTTTGTAGTTTTCTGTGTAAAGGCCTCCTACAACTTTTGTTAATTTTTTAAAAAATATTTCCTTATTTATGCATACAAGAGCTGGGGTACAGGCCAGAGGCACAGGAGGTGAGACAATTCACCAGAGACAGAGTGGGGAGCAGAACAGGCAGACAGACTGAAATACACTGCTGAGGGGAGCTGCGGGCCAGGCAGGAGAGGTCTGCTGCGCCATGTGGGTCCCCTGCCTGACCAGGGATCGAACTCACACCGCTGTGCCATGGATGCTTCACGTTGCGGTACTCAACCTGCTGTGCCATCAGGGAGGCTCCAACTTTTGTTAATTTATATGGATATTTCTTGATGTTTATAAATGCATTTATTAAATGGCATTTTTCTAATTATTTCTTGTTTACAATAACCTACACACAGAAATGTGCAATTTATTTACTTGAGTATCCAGAGACTTTACTAAAATCACTATTAAATCTAAAAGATTTTGTGGAGTTATTTTTGAATTTTCTACATCCAGAATGTCAGTATTCTTTTGCAAACTTTTTTTTCCCCTCTTCAAAATGCACATCATTAGATCTCTTAGTAACTTCAGTATTGGTGGGCTTTCTTTATATAATAATATATATTCCTAAATTCTAGCAAAAAGTATTCAATGTTTATTGTAGAGCTTCTATTCCCCTAAATCCTATATAGAGTTGTAAACCACTATTAAGTCACAAAGGGAAAACCTCTTTTTAAAAAAAAGCTGTTGTCTCTTCCATTTTCTTTTCTATCATACAGTTTTTAATGAGATTTAATTCATGTACCTTAAAATTCACCTTTCAGAATATACAATTCAAGGGTTTTTTAATCTATTCATAAAAGTGGGGTGCTAATATCTTCTTCTAGAATATTTTCATCAGCCCCAAATAAATTCCATATCCATTAGCATATACCTATCTCTATGCATTTCCCTACTCTGAATTTTTTATAAGAGAAATTAATGCATTCCTTTTTGCATTTGGCTTTTTTTCACTTAGTTTTTAATACTTGATTCCTTCTTATTGCAGGATATTGTATAAGATGGACATATAACACTGTTTATTCATTTACCAAGTTAATATATATTTGGCTTATTTCCATTTCTTAGCTATTAGTAATGCTATGAATACTGGTGCACAAGATTTTACATAAACATTTTAAATTTGTATTTCTCTTGGTATATACTTAGGAGTGGAACTGATGGGTCATATGTTAATTATATTTTTAAATGCTTGAAGAACTGTCAAGCTAATTTTCCAAAGTAGCTGCACCATGTTACAGCTCTACCTCTGCAAGGTAAGGGGGCTTTAATTTCTCTATACCCCCGACAACACTTGTTACCATCCAAATGTTTTCTTATTACCTCTTTACTATCTGTTGGGCTATTTGTGCTTTTATATAGTTTGCTGAGTTACCAAGAATAAAGTTCTAACAACTCATTAACTGGGCCATTTCTCAGCAGTGGGTCTGTAGGCAGTAATCCCTAAAGGGTGAGATGTTTCCTATCAGGAAAAAAAGCAGAATTGCACACCATAAAAAGCTACATATTCCTCAACTCAGGGCTTCCTAGCTGCAATACAAATTTTAACTATGGGTATGTATCCATCTGGGCCATACAGCATCATTCACAGGACTTGGGGAACCTACAGAAATATGCTAATCATTATGCTGCTTGCTATATATACTATGAGTAATATTCTGTGACCTACGAGTCTCATGCTTTCTGCCAGCATCTATCAAATAAATGAAGTTTGTACATCAAATAAGCAAACCAGATGTATACTACCTAGCTTAGCAGTTTTTACTGGTATTTTAACTCACCCATTATTCTATTCTCCTATTTTCCTCCTTTTTTAAATTTAATCTTTCCCCACTTTTGTTTTAGTCTTATTAAATATTAATAATTGCTTTTGATTTTTTAAACAAGTTCTCTTTTCATTTGGATAAAACATCCTTAAGTTCTTTTAAATATAGCTCATGAATACACAATTTTCTAAGTTGGTCTATGTGAAAAATTTTTCTATAAACTTGATATCGAAGATAGTAGCTGAAGAAAAAAAGAAATTTGTTTCATTATATTTTAGAAAAAGGGCCTCCCTAGTGGCGCAAGGGGCTATGCCACAGAGCTGTGAGGCTATCACCTGCCATAGCAGCACGAACTTGATTCCCAGCCAGGGAGGTGACCCACATGGCCCAGCAGACCTCTCCTGCCTCGCCCACTGCTCCCCTCAGCAGTGTGCTTCAGCAATCTACCTGTTCTGTTCCCCACTGTCTTTGGTGAATCCTCTTCACCCCCTGCTTCTCTGACCTGTATCTCAGCTCTTGTGTGCATAAATAAACCTTTCAGAAAAAAAAAAAATACTACTACACTGCAGCTTTACTATGGCTGCTTCTATGAGATTTAAAATGTCCGAACCAGTACAATTATTTTGCATTAGACATTTAAGAAATATATTTTCCTGGAAGCAATAAGGAAGACTTATCTATGAAATCTAATAGTTCCAGTAGAAAATATCTTGGAAATGATCATGGTAGGCTAATTTCTCCATTGTCCAGTGGATTCTTTTCTGTGTATAGATGCAAACCTTTTTCAATTTCTGGAGAATTTTTTGTGAATAAAACTTTAAGTATCAGTTCTTCCCAATGATTTACTTTCCTGATACTCTAAAATTGTTATTATTCTTTGCCTCTTCCTTTTCTTCAACTCTAGATACAACTGATTATATAACCTTGTGTAAAAGGTGTAAAATATTGATATATCACAAAAGGATTTCCCACCATGGTTTTAGCTAACACTGTAATCACCACACATAATTACCAGTTCATTTTTGTGGTGAGGCAGTTTAAATCTGCTTTCTTAGCAAAATTCAAGTATATTATACAGTATCTCTGACAAATTTTGTTTCATTCTTTCACTAAACCTGGTTTCTTTGCCTTTCATCAATGCATCTTATTAAATTTTCATCTGAATCCATTGGCCCTGGGATACCTTATTTTCTAAGATAATTTTTTCCCTTTTTTTTTTTTCAATGAGTGCAAGTCTTTACTTTTTTTTTTTTTTTGGTCCATTTTCTTATTTTCTTGGTTTCTGAATTTCTGACTCCACATTTTTTAAAATATCCTAAAATACTAACTGCATATATTTAAATATAGGGCTTGACTAGTTTTTATCTGTGTGACTAGGGGTTGTGTGGAGGGTTTTCCTCAGCTGTTATGTACCGAATCTTATTTTCTTATATTTCTCTAACACCTATATGTATAGATTTATCATTCTAACTAACTTTTCCCGATGTCAATGTTTTGTACAAGATATTATGTTAACAGTATCCTCTTCTGTGAAGTACTTTCAAATCCATATATCTTAGGGAACTTTTTCTTGTCTTGCTGGTGGAGAGACAGATTGTAAGACCTACATTTTGCGATCATTTTTGTGCGGCAGAACTTTTCTAGATTTTATTTTTATTTATGCATACAGGCGCAGGGCTGCAGGCCAGAGAGTTGCTGAAAT
>JAGFMF010012090.1:1254003-1266466 GCA_019455555.1 Galemys pyrenaicus | reverse complement strand
CCCCCTCTCTCTCTCTCTCTCTCTCTCTCTCTCTCTCTCTCTCGTGCGCGCATATACGCATACACACACACACACACAATTTCAAGTAAGTGTAGAGTTAGTCTTTCTGGTACTGCAGCCTAATGTTGGGTACATTTGATAGCCTCCTTCTTCAGATCTACTTGGTTGGCTTTATCTCATCACCAAGCTTTGCTTTAGAACTAGAACATCTGCTCTTCTGGGTGTGCAGCCTGACAACCCACCCTGAAGATTTTGGAGCTGCCAGCTTCCAAAATTGAAATAAGTAACAAACCGATTTCTACATATATAACATCCCACTAGTTCTGTTGCTCTGGATAAGACTGATTAATAGGGATGCTCACAGAAGATGATATATGAGCAAACAGAATAAAACAGACCCTGAGTCAAGGGAACAGTCACATAGAAAATTTTTAAAAATATTGTCTTCTGGTTGTGATCCCAAGTCCTGTCATGGTATATTTAAAAGAACCTACTGCTGGGCATGATACTGGTAAGCTCACTGGACATTAATGTCCATTTCAAGGGATTTCAGTCTTTTGCAATGTATGACTCCAAGAGATTTTCATTAATAATGTTTTTTAGTACACTCATCATCCAGCATCACTGCCATATTTTACTACTAAAGGGGGCAAACAGAACTAAAAAAAGACTACCCTCTGAATATTTGACTTCTAAAGAAAAAAAATGTAGACCTGTACATACATATAAATGTGTGTGCATAGATATACTCAACATATTTTCCAGCTTTGTTCATGAAAGGTCCTATAAACCACAAGGCAGTAGGAGCAACAGAACAACTGGCACCCAGTTCTTTGTTTCTAAATGCTAATCTTGAAAAAACTAAGCCTATTTCCTTAGGTAAAAGGCTAACTCCAGATTAAGGGACTGGAAAGTATACTTCTTAACATAATGATTAACACACTGAATGTACTTTAAAGTGTTCAAGAAGATCAATTTTATAAGTGATTTTACTGCAATAAAACAAAACAAAAAACAATGTATGTGACAACACCACAATAAAAGCACTACTTTCCCCCACACACAAAGAATGAGACTTCAAAATACATCAACTGACAAATAAATGAGAAAACCAGTACTGTCTTTGGCCATTTTCTTGCCATGTCCTTCAATACAATTGTTTAAATGAGGAAATTCAGAGACCTTAAAAATATTCCTGCACACTGGGCCTCCCTGGTGGCGCAGTGGGTTAAGCAATACACTATGAAGCAAACCGCAGCCACCTCAGCACTGCAGCACGAGTTCGATCCCTGCTGCTGGCCAGGGAGGGGACCCATATGTCACAGCAGACCTCTCTCCTGCTGTGCCCGCTGCTCCCCTCAGCAGTGTACTTCCGTTGATCTGCCTGTTCTTCTCCCCGCTCTCTGTGGTGAATCCTCTCACCCCCCCCCCAACACCTCTGGCCTGTACCCCAGTGCTTGTATGCATAAATAAATCTTTTAAAAAAAAATAAAAATTGAAATATAAAACACACCACAGGAAATAAACATAAAACTATACATAGCCCAAGCCCTGAATAAACCTGAATTCAAGCAAAATTCATTGATGACTTACTATGCAAACAGCAATCTGCACTGCATTAAGAAATACAAACTAAGTAAGATGTAATATTTGCCTTCTAGGAACTTAAAATTTAGTAGTTTGTATGAAATTTAGGATACCAAGTTCATGAGAGTGTAGGTGGACCCAGTAGGGGAAGAGAGTACAAAAACTATTTGAAGAAGTCAATTTGACAATAGAACCATGAAATGAGAGAGTGGTTAGGTTTATACCCTGACATTAAAATGCTTTTTTAAGAATTCAAATTCAGGGCCTCCCTGGTGGTACAGCAAGTTGAGTGCTGCACTGTGAAGCATCCTTGGCACAGCAGTGCCAGTTAGATTCCCAGCCAGGGAGGGGACCCACATGGTGCAACAGACCTCTCCTGCCTTGCCCGCTGCTCCCCTCAGCAAGTGTATTTCAGTACCTCTGCCTATCCTGCTCCCCACTCCTGTCTCTGGTGAATTCTCTCACCCCCCCCATACCTCTGGCCTGTACCCCAGTTCTTGTATGCGTAAATATTTTTTTTTTAAAAAAAAAAGAAGAACTGAAATTCAGGGGTCCTCCCTGGTGGCACAGGGGTTAAGCACAGAACTATAAAGCATCTGCAGCCACTGCAGCAAGAATGCAAACCCCAGCCAGGGAGGGGGACCCCCATGTGGCACAGAAGACCTCTCCTGCCTTAAACGCTGCTCCCCTCAGCAGTTAATACATTTGCCTGTTCTGTTCCATGCTCTGTATCTGGTGAATTCTTTCACCCCCTGCATCTCTGGCCTGCACCCCACTTCTTGTATGCATAAATATTTTTAAAAAAAGAATTCAAATTTACTTTTCAATAGTTTAAATGGAATTCTAGTCTTGCTCCTTCTGATGCTACAAAAAAAGTCAGATTTTCTAAAGTTATTCATAGTAGGCTGATGTAAAAGTAAAGAATTATTCCTTAAATATATCCAAAGTTAAATATAAAGATATAAACTATTTCTTACACTGAAAAAATTGTGTTTCTTTTCTTTATCTTTCCCTCGAAGTATAAATGTTCAAAGATTAATAACTAAATTGAATAGGAAAAGATGAAATACTAGAAAAATTAGAATCCCACTTTAAAATCTTTATTTTTTTTATTAATGACATATCATTACTTCACACCCTCGCTTGTTTTTTTCACTATAGGGTTTTTCCCCTCAGATGTAGTCTACATAAAGTCTCTAAATATTGGTAGAAGTAAAAGATCATGTTTCAAATTCTCTCAAGGGTCAGAAAAAAATTAAGATAAAATTAGCATGTAGTTCTGATGTTAATACCTGAAAAATTATAGTAATGGAACCTCCTTGAATGTTTAAAAGCCTACCACATTTAAATTTGAAACCAAAGCATATCAAAAAACAATTCAGCATTCTTACCACAATCATTTCTGAAGGCTCTAATACAAGACAATCACATCCTCTTTTTCCTCCAAACTGCTTACCAAAACTATAAAAACAGAAAAATAATTTCTTTAGCATATGTTATTAAATATATTAATATAGGAAAAAAAAAAAGAACAACCAAAGAAGACCCAGATGTTAACCAAGAAATTTTTATGCTATCTCCTATATTAATAAATAAGATTTAGAAAAATCTTTCCTCTCACTTGCCCAGATATATCTGATGTCAATACAGTTCTGTGTGAAAATTTTTTTGCATTTCTGCCATTAAGTAGTCTCTAAAATTGATTATATAAAAGATACTACCATAACCTCACATTGGTACATCTATCAATAAATGTTGAATTAAAGTGTAAACACCTAAGAGCGAATGAAATCACAATTGCAGAATATTTTATAAAAGTGTACTATACATTACTTTAGGAGTGACAGCAGACAACAGATATAAAATTCTGTTAAAATTAACATATTTCAATATATAAAAAGAAAGTAAAATACAAAGGTGGCTTGTTAGAAAACAAACAAAAAAACCAGTGCAGAGCCTGGCTAGCTCTTTGAAAAAAAATAAAACTGAATTAATACTGGGTAAAAAAAAAAGAGTATTTTTTTTTTAATAACTGTATCGGGGAGAAAGATTTCTAAACAAAAAAAGCACACATAATAGATTTGTTTCATTTAAGATGAAGTGAACACAAAATATACTTGTAAATTATATGAGATGAAAGATTAACATACTTAATATGCAGAGCTTAATTATGCAAACGAAGATAACAAATGAAAATTAGCTATAGTCAACTATAAAGCATAAACAAAAAGTAAATGAATAAAACTTGAGTACAATGCAAACAAAACATAAAACACCAAGGAATAAAGAAATGCAGAAGTCATTTATAAGAAAAGTATAACATTTTTTTGGTAGGTTGGAAAGAGGATTTGAATAAAGTAATATGTACCTTTACAGAAAAGCTCAATAATATAAAAATGACGCGAAGTATAAATTTATAATTATTAATTTATTAAGAAAATCCTAATCAAAATCCAAATAAAACCAAAATTTTCTGTAAAAAAAACAGAACTCCTACTTTTTCCTTAAGCAGTAGAACTATATTTTTTGTTTCTCCAAACTCAGATATCATCTAATAAAATTTGTAAGAGTTTGCTTTCATTCAAAATAGAGTCACAGGTACTAGATTTTCTCTTCGTATCTGTAAAAACAAGAAAATCAGACAAAATATATAAAACAATTTCAAGATGCTGGAAAACAGGGAAGACAGGGCTGTGATACCTAAGAAAAAATTTAAAGATGAGCAGGACCTTGGGCCTCCAGGGTAGCGCAAGGAGTTGAGTAACGCACTGTGGAGCTTCAGTAGTCATTGTAGCATGAGTTGCATTCCCAGCCAGGGAAGTGACCCACATGGTGCAGTAGACCGCTCCTGCTTCGCCCGCTGCTCCCCTCAGCTGTATATTTCATCTGCCTGTTTTGCTCCCCACTCTGTCTCTGGTGAATCCTCTCACATCTCTCTCCTCTGGCCTCTACCTCTGGCCTCTTGTATGCAGAAATAAAAATCTTAAAAAAAAAAAAAAAAAAAAAAAAGAGCCTCCCTGGTGGCACAGTGGGTTAAGCAACGCACTATGAAGCAAACTGCAACCATTGCAGCATGAGTTCAATCCCTGCCTCCGGCCAGGGAAGTGACCCACATGGTGTAGCAGATCTCTCCAGTCTCACCCGCTACTTCTTCAACAGTGTGCTTCAATCTTGCCTGTTCTGTTCCCTACTCTGTCTCTGGTGAATCCTCTCACCTCCCATAACTCTGGCCTGTACCCCAGCTCTTGTATGCAGAAATAAATAAATCTTAAAAAAAAAAAATGAGCAGGACTCCTACAATATTCTAGTATACAATCTACAAGCAATTTTAAGCTGTAATGCAAGAAGGGATAAGCCTGCAAGAGCCTGGCAACATCACTGAATTGGAGATAAGTTTTCAGGTATGGATGATATGAGAAAAGTTTCTTAAAATTTACACGGCAGAGTATAGGAAAAGAGAAAACACATGAGAGGGAGAGTACAAGAAATGTGCAAGAGAGTACATGAGTGAGCAAGCTAAGTGGTGATCTTCAAAAAAGTTCCTTGAGTCTTTGGATAAATACCAAGGGTATGTGAGAACACATGAACAAAAAGCCAGAGGGAAAGGGCCATATGATGCAAGTAGTATAATAAAATATTGTAGGGGGCCTGCTCATTTTTACATTTTCTCTTAGTTATCATAACCCTGTCCTGCCTGTTTTCCAATGCCTGGAAATTGTTTTATATATTTTGTCTAATTTTCTAGGTTTCACAGATGTAAAATTTAAATCTAGTCTCTGTGACTCCATTTCAAATGAAAACAAACTTCTAGAAATTTGCTTTTAATGGTTTTAAGTATGAGATGATATAGGGCTTGTAAGAAATGCATCCCCTTAGTAATGGTTGAAGGCCTGCACTAAGTTCTAAACTTGTTCAAATATGAAAGGGAAGAGTAAAAATAATCAAATGGAATCCAATTAACTAAAATGCATGTCAGAACAAAGCCCAACAAGTACCCTAAAGAAATACAAAGTCTGGACTCCAACAATAAAATTCACAATGTCCAGGTGTGTTTTACAAAAAACAGGTAAGTGGGTAAAGAAAGAAAAATATGATCCACAGTAAAGGAAAAACTCAGTGTTGCCAAGATGTCAAGTTTCCCTATTTGATCTATAAATTAAAAATAATCCCATTAAAAATTTTAAAAGGTGGGTCTCGTGGTGGCGCAATGGGTTGAGCACCGCACTGTGAAGCATCTACTGCACAGTTGTGCAAATTTGATCCCTGGGCCAGCGAGGGGACCCATATGGCACAGCAGACCTCTTCTGTCTTGCCCACTGCTCCCCTCAACAGTATATTTCATTTCAGTCGATCTGCCTGTTCTGCTCCTACTGTCTCTGGTAAATCCTCTCACCTACCACAACTCTAGCCTGTACCCCAGCTCTTGTATGCATAAATATTTTTAAATATTTATAAGAAGAGGTTTATAAGGTTTAAATATTTATAAGAAGAGGTAAAAGACCCAGGTTAGTCAACACAAGAAAAATGGAAAATTAAAGTCAAAAGACACAATACATCTTTACTTCATAACTTATTGTAAAGCTATGTAATCTAGTTTTACAAGTGTACTGATAAAAAAAAAATAGAAAAACAGATTAATGGAAGAGAACAACAAGCCCAGAAACAGACCTTTATAAATATAGCCACCTGATCCTGAATGGAGCAAAGTTACTTCTTTCAACACATGCCACAAAATCCTCTAATTTTTACACTCTTGACAAAAATTAACAAATGGATCACAGAATCAAATGTAAAAGACAAAACTATAAAATTCCTAGAATAACAAAGGAGAAAATCTAAATGACTGGGTGTGGCAATAATTTTTTTTCAGCTACAACATCAAAGTCTCATTCTAGGAAAGTAATAATTGCAAGCTGGACCTCACAAATATAAAAAAACTTCTACACTATGAACACAAAGTCAAGAAAGTGAGACTGTCATTATCAGGGGAACAAATTAAAATGAGACAAACTATCAGAATGAAACTGGTACATTCAGCTAGATTACTCAACACTAAGAGAGTTACAGACAAGCTACAGACAATCTAAAACTATATGCAAATCACATTATTTGATTAAATTTAAAAAACAAAAAACTGTAACAACTTGATAAGATAAATATCAAGAAGAAAAGCTGTGAACAGACATTTCAACAGAAGATACCGAACACATTATTATCATATATAATGTACATGAAAAGAACGTCAACAGGACTCACTCATATCAGAAATGCAAATTACAATCATAGCAGTATTTTAAATACACAGAATTAGTAATAATCAAAAAGACCGTCATTACCAATGGAAAAAACTAGACCCATTATATGTTGCTGGTCACAGTATAAAATAGTACAGCTGTTTTTTAAACAATATGACCCTTTCCCTCAAAAGTTAAAATAGATATTTATACAGTAACTCTACTCCTGAATAGCTACAAAAGAAATGAAAACACACAGTCCACAGAAAGACATGTATATGAACCTTTATACAAGCATTTTTCATAAAAGTCCAAAAACTAATACAACTTCAATTTTTTCAAAATTTCACCTTCAGATGAATGGAAATGGTCAATATGAAGTTTAACATACCTACTACACACACAACTGTGTGACTGTAGGTAACTGCTGAGAAAACAAAATCATGCCCATACAAATGTATACATAAATGTTCTTAGGTTATTTTTAATAGCCAAAAAATGGAAACAATCTCAATGTCTTTCAATAAATCAATGGATACACACTTTGTGGTCTATCTGCATGAAAGAATATTACTGAACAATTTCACAAAATAAACTACTGATATACACAACAACATGAAGGAATATCTACAACAATAATACCAAATAGAGAATTTTAGAAAAATTATTCAAAAGGATCCCATTTATGTAAAAATAAGAGCAAATGTAAACTGACCCATATGCCAGAAAGCAGAAGAGTGACTGCCTGATAAGGGTGCAGGAAAATATTAATTCCCAACCAGCAACTAGAACTACATAAATGCTACCTACGAAAAACTTAAAACTACACCTTCTCATCCTCAAACTCCCCCCTCTATCCCCATTTAAACTGAGAACAAGTAAAGGGTGTCTGCTCTCACAACATCTCTTCAATACTGTACCACAGTTTCTTCCCAATCCAATAAGGTAGAAAAATAAGGGAGGCAGGCAAAGAGAAGGCATTCTGATTAGGAGAAAAAAAAAAAAGAAGCAAAACTGTTTATTCAGGGGCCTCCCTGGTGGCGCAGCAGGTTGAGCGCCCCACTGTGAAGTATCTGGGGAACAGCAATGTGAGTTCAATCCCTGGCCAGGGAGGGGACCCACATGGTGTGGCAGACCTCTCCTGCCTGGCCCACTGCTCCCCTCAGCAGTGGATTTCAGTCAATCTGCCTGTTCTTCTCCCCACTCTTGTCTCTAGTGAATCCTCTCACCTCACGTGCCTCTGGCCTGTACTCCTGCTCTTGTATGCATAAATAAATGTTTAGAAAAAAAAAACCTGTTTATTCACAGATGACAAGGTCATGTATACAGGAAAGTACTAAACAATCTGTAAAACAGCTACTAGAATTAAAATGTGAATTCAGTAAGGCTGACAAAGGTGAAAAACCATACTACTTCATTTTGTTATTTATTTTAAGCTATAATCATCAGGATAAAGTGGCAATAGAAAAAAGATCAAAACAAAGTAAAAAATTGGGAAACAATTTTTTCTAGAAACAGCATATGGTCAATTTTGATAAAGATGCAAAAGTAATTCAGAGAAAGGATAGTTATGTTGACAAATAAGGCTAGAACAACTGAATTAAGCATAGGTAAAAAGATGACATTAGATTCACATTTCATACCATTTAAAGAAAACTAGCTCAAAATAGATCACTAACTTAAAGCAAGGTAAAATCTGAAATTATAAAACCTTCGAAAGAAATGGAAAAAAAAATTCTTTGTGATCTTGGTTAAAGATCTCTCGCATACATTACCAAAAGCATAGTCCCGTAAAAAAAAAAAAAAAAACACCCTGAACTTCACCAAAATTAAGTGCCTCTGTTATATGAATAACAGCTGGAAAACACCAACCACATACAGGGAAAAAGTATCTGGATGTCACACATCCATTACAGGACTTGTATATAGCCTACATTAAGATTTTTTGAAATTTAAAAATTAGATATTGAACAATCCTACCCCTCTCCCCAAACAGGCAAAAGACACTTTACAATAAGATATACAACTGACAAACACATGAAAAGATGCTCATCATTATTAATTAGTCTTTTGGGAAATGTAAGTCTAAACCATCATCAGGTAATATTATAAACCAGTTAGGATTCGTAATTTAAAAAGACTCACCTAACCAAGCGTTGTTGAGAATGTTTTAGGGAAAACTGAACTCTTCTCATACACTGCTAATGTCAATGTAAAATGGTATAACTCTGATATTTAACATGGCACTTTTTTTAAATTTGCTTTTTATTAGATTTAATTATATTTGACATTATTTGTAATCCACTATTTCACCCGAGCACCATCACCTCAGTCCTTTGTGCTCTTTCTGCCCTCATCCAAGTCTCTCCCAATGATCCCTTTGGTTTATCTTTGACCTTCTCTTCTTGTGTTTTTTGTCTGTTTGCTTGTTTGTTTCTTTTTGGCTGTAATTGCTCATTTCCTAGAGCTCTAATTATTTTTTTTTGTAGTTAATTTTCCTTTACATTCCTCCTAATAGTGAAGCCATCCGATAGTTTTCTCTTTCCTTCTGACTTATCTCACTGAGTATAATTCCTTCTAGCTCCATCCAGGTTTCTATAAATGACTCTTGTTTATTGTTTTTGATTGCTGAATAGTATTTCATTGTGTGTATGTACCACATTTTCTTGATCCAGTCATCTACTTTTAGGCATTTGGATTGTTTCCAGGTCTTACCAATTATAAACAGTGCTGCAATAAACATGGGAGTTACAGGTATTCTTTTGGATTGGTGTTTTGTGTCCTTTGGGTAGATGCCTAGGAGTAAACTTGCTGGGTCATATGATAACTATTTTTAGTAGACTGAGGAACCTCCATACGGCCTTCCATAGTGGTTGAATTAACTTGCATTCCCACCAGCAGTGTACTAGGGTTCTTTTATCTCCACATCCTCACCAACATTAGTCATTGCTTTTTTTTGATATGTGCCATTCTTACCGGTGTAAGGTGATATCACATTGTGGTTTTAATTTGCATCTCCCTGATTATGAGGGATGTTGAGCATTTTCTCATGTGCCTGTTGGCCATGACATAGCACTTTCTTAAAAGGCTAAACAGTCACTGACTACATAAATTACGCACCTTTAGGTATATGAAAAATAAAAGGATGTTCCCACATGACACTTAAAGAGTTATTCTGTTACATTATTCAAAAGAAATGAAAGCATACCTCTATATAAAAACTTGTGCATAAATGTTCATAGCAACTCTAATGAAAAACAGGAACAGACCAAATGCCCACCAGTAACTGAATGCTACCCAAATTGATACAGTTACAGCGTTATAAGAACACTGTACCAAAAGAAGTGAATATTGATACTATTACAACATGGATAAACCTCAAAATAATTTTACTGAGTATGAGGAGACAGACACTGAAAGATTACTTATTGATGTTGCAACTTATTAAAAATTCTAGAAAATATAAACTGGTAATGATGAAAAAAAACAAAACAAGAAACAATGATTCCTGGGTATCAGGAGGGTAAAGGAGGGAGCAAGGATGAATGTGAGTGAAGATTTACAATAGGGCAGATAAAATTATTTTGGGGAGGGTGTTATGGTCAATATCTTCGTTATAATGGTGGTTTTTATAAATACATATATGCCAAAACTTATATTATGTACTTTATGTGCAGTTTATGTCAACCACATACCATAATACTTATTAAAAAAGGGCAGAAGTAATGAAAGTCAAATACATTACAGCTTGCACCATGAAGTAAAGATTGCTAAGAATGAAAACAAAAATTTAAAACATAAACCTTAAAGATACATCACAAAAGAACAAAGGAAACAATGTTCAATAAGGAAAGGTAAAGTGCTTAACATGCAAGATAACAAAATAAGACACTTCACAGTAACATGTTGGTGCTACATAAAAACAGAAACAAGCAGGAATTCAGATGTTAAGCCACACAAAACTAGTATACTGTACAACTTTCTGAGATCACCTCTCCCCCAATCCCTGATCCCCCAGGTCTGTAGGCAAGAGAGCAGAGTCATCTTGCAGGCTCCATCCAATATGCAGCAATCTGCTCCCTGAAGTTGTCAAGTCAGTCTTTTCAGGTTAAAATAATGCTATCCAGCCTTTGCATCACAGCAGAGCATTCATTAATAACGAAAAAACTAAACCCTACATTGCATTCTGCTATCATCAGCATAATTTTAGGTCCAAGTAACTTAGAACTAGAAACCCCTCCTATCAAAAATTATTACATTCTTCTGTCAATGTTCTTACCTTTATAAACTAAAGTCCAACTTTTTGTTCAGTGGAACAGCTCTCTGAGTAAAAATCCATGACTGCTTCCCACATTTGAGTCCTCCTCACTCTATCGTTAACTACTGTTGAGACTATCTTCACTGACTATCCTACTCAAAAGTCAATTAAGTAGACTACAGCTACAAATGTGAAAGAAAAACAAGTTCTAAAAATTAATAAAGAAAAGTATCTTCATCACCTCAGGTACAGAAATATTTCTGAAAATAAAAACAAAATCACAAAAATTGTTCTAGAGTTAGGAACTTCTGTTTATACAAATACATTACTAAAGAATACTACAAGGTACAGAGTAGGGAAAAGATATTTGCAACAAAAATAACCAAGAAAACGTTCTTACTCATACACAATTTCCATGTCTCAACAAAGGCAGTGTATTAGAAAAATGGGGAACATACTTGAAGAAGCTCTTCACAAAAGAGACTACTCAAATGTGAATATATTCATCAACAATTAACATGTAAGTCAAAAACTATAATAGATATGTTCTCAATAGAATAACTGAAATTGAACAGTCAAAAGTCTCAGCATTATCAAGCTATTGGCAGCTATCAGCAGCCACTGCAACTCAAGTTTGATCCCCAGCCAAGGAGCTAACCCACATGGCACTGCAGACCTTTCCTGTCACGCCTGCTGCTCCCCTCAGCAGTATAATTCAGTTAATCCACCTGTTCTGCTACCCACTCTGTCTTTGGTGAATCCTCTCACAACTCTGAATCCCCTACAACTCTGGTCTACACTTCAGCTTTTACACGCATAAATAAATCTTTAAAAGAATTTTTTTTTTCTATTGACAACACTAACTGTTGGTGAGGATATGGAACAGGAATTCTCATATTATGCTGGTAGGTATGTAAACTAGTACATCCACTTCAGAATACACCTTAAATTGCACAATTAAAGCTTAAACACAGGCACTTCTGGTCAGCCAACACTTTTCTGCTAGGGATTCCATACAAAAATGCATACACAGCAGAAATCAAAAGAATAATTAGAGAATATTATGAAAAGCTATATGCAAGTAAGTTCAACAACTTAGAATAGATGCACAAATTTCTCAACTTTACAATCGCCCAAAGTTAGATAAGGAAGATATAGAATATCTAAACAGTCCAATTACAAGTAGTGAAATTGAAACAGTCATCAAAACCCTTCCCAAAAATAAAGGTCCAGGTCCAGATGGCTTTACAAATGAATTCTACAAAACATTCAGAACTGAACTAACACCTATCCTACATAGACTATTTCAAAAAATCAAAAAAGAAGGAGTTCTACCAAACACATTTTATGAAGCCAACATCACACTAATACCAAAACCGAACAA
>JAGFMF010012090.1:1227159-1252388 GCA_019455555.1 Galemys pyrenaicus | reverse complement strand
CATATCAAAAAAAGTAGCAACAACAAATGTTGGCGAGGATGTGGAGAAAAAGGAACTCTCTTACACTGCTGGTGGGAATGCAAGCTGGTCCAGCCATTAAAGAAAGCAGTATGGTGGTTCCTCAATCTACTAAGAATGAAACTTACATAGGATCCAGCAAGCCCACTCCTAGGAATATACCCAAAAGATACAAATACACTGATTCATAAGAATACCTGCACCTCTATGTTTATAGCAGCACTCTTTACAATAGGTAAGACCTGGAAACAACCCAAATGCCCAAAAACAGATGAGTGGATCGGGAAGCTGTGGTACATATACACGATGGAATACTACTCAGCAATCAAAAATGAAAAACTAGACACATTCATAGGAACATGGATAGAACTGGAAGGAATTATGCTCAGTGAAGTAAGTCAGAAGGCAAAAGAAAAATACCAGATGGTTCCTTCCCTAGGAGGAATATAAGGGAACCAAATAAGGATCAAGGTAAGGAATAAGAACAATAACAATAAAGACACAAAAACCAAAAATGAAAAGACAAGGACAAATTGGGGACACTTGTTGGGGAGGGAAGGGGGGAGGGTTGAGGGCAGACGGGAGCATGGGGGACTGAGGTGATGGTTCACTCGTGATATGGTGATGGGGAATACATGGGGATTACAATTGATGTCAAATATATATAAATTTTAAAAAGTTAATTTAAAAAAAAAAACCTAAGACAGTGAGCCAGAGTGCAAAATGTGTGGTGTAATAGCTTGGCACTGTAGGTGTAATTTTAGAAAAATATATTATGTGAGTTATTTTACTATATTTAAATAATGTCCTGGAAATGGAAATTAAAAATTTTAAATTACAAAAAAATGCATACATGCGTGCGTGCTAGTATCACTATCCACAGTTTTGTAAAATATCTAATCTTGTCTTATTACTTTCGATAGCATTATTTTCCATCACAGAATTCATGTATTGCAATGGTCTGCTTCTCCTAAAAGTTGAGAATACCTGGGCATGGTATTCATGGCATGGGACAGCAATGGCTCTTCTCATTGCCATACCTAGTAACTCATTCAGAAAGTTCTGCTTTCCCTTCCCAAAACTTTAAGTTCTGTTGTTTTTGAGTCATAAAATGCCCACAAGAAGATGGGGTCAATCAGAAAACACAACAATATTTCCAGTGAATTAGGGACCTCCAACTGGTCACTGAACCAAAAGCCAGAAAAAGCTGTTACTCTGATAGCCTAAGTGATTTGATCCCAATCACCAAAGAGACAATGAGTTGCTTCACACAATCAGGAGCAGGAAGACTGTTTGCAGGCCAAGGGATTTTCTCAGGTTTCTTTTAGTACTTCCATTTTAACTACTAAAGATTAATGGAAAACTAAAGCAACAACAAAAAAATGAAGGGGAAAAAAAGTATGAAGACAACCGAGGACCATTCAAAATGGTTTTGTTCCCACCATTAAGTAAATAATCCAGCACCACTAAAATTCTGACTGACAGCAGAAATACTGGAAGGGTAGATATCAGAGACATCAGGAACTGGAGTCTTTTCATATTTTCTCCTTGCTTATTGTATATTTTCTTCTCTATATTTATTCGACATACAAATTGTTGATGAATTTTACAAGATGGCCTTTAAAGAATATTGAGAGGTACAGTATATAATACAGTCATTAATAATTAGAGAACAGTCATCTCCTTATTTGGCAAAGGTAAAAACTACCTTACTTATCTGAACGATAGCTATATCTTAGGTGAAAACAGTTCCTTTGTTGTTGAAGTCCATGTGTTTAGAAGAATTCATGGCCAAGGGAATGGATTATACTAATTATTTTATTGCCTCTTGACTCCAAATGCATTGGCTCTCAGCTTTCAAATCTACTTTCCAATAAATAATCTGATTAATAAATATCGCCCTGCCAGCTGGAAATATTAAAGCTTTGTCAATAGAGGGTGCTAGGAGAGAGACAGTGCAGTAGGAAAGTCTTTGCTTTGTGGTAAACCTTTGCGGGGTGGGGGGGGGGGTGTGTGTGTGTAAAAAAAGAAAAGGGAGGTCCTGTACCCAGCCTCAAAGCCAATGCACACCTAGCAGGGGGTAGAGGTGTTTGACTCCAATCCTGTGCAGGGGTACCCTTCTTACCAGCCTTGACCAAATCACGACTCTGGTCCAAGGCAACCTAGAGAATGTCTCTACTACCTATTGGGCTATATTTAACATATTCTCTAAATTAACTTAGCTGCATTTGAAGTTTCACTTTAAAAGCCTAAAAAATTTCTTCCCAACATTACTGGAAAGGAATCACCAAAAAATTACATTTTTATTTGACCATATCATAATCTGAGGCCCCAAAATTTTATAAATTACTAACAGACTACAATTTTTTAACCATACTGTATTTGACCTTCTCTCAAGCTCCCGTCTCTTCAGTTATGTAATGATTATAGTGGTAATTAACAATTTCTTTTAATAGCCAGGCACTTCTATAAAAGCTTTAGATTAATTTATTCCTCAAAACTAGCTTGTAAAATAGTTACTGTTAGTATCCTCATTTACAAATGAAGAGGCAAGAGATTAATTGCCCACAGAAGTAACAGAGCACTGAGACAGTCTGATCTAGTGTCAATTTTTACAAACTTCTACTGAGAGCTCTTAGTAGCAGTTTCGTAAACATCATGAAACACATAAGCAGGTACTACTATTACTCTCATTTTATAAACAAGAAAACTAAAATATATCCTTCCATATAACAGGGATTCTAACTAAGTTTGTCTTACTCTAAAAAAAACAATTTGTGACTATTAATCTCTTAATCACTAAAACATATTGCCTCCTATAACATTCACAACATTAAAGAACTATAAGATAAAATCAGATCAAATCACACATAAAACTAGACCAAACAGGATTAATACATCATGTTGTAATGTAAACTATAAAGATTACATCCTCAGAAATATGAAATCTCAGCTGATTTTAACACAGTATTTCTAGCAGTACCAATAAGCAAAGACATTTATAAAATGCATCACCTACTGAAAAAAAAAAGTACTTATTTACTACATAGTTTAACTGGTGTAACATTAACTGTGCCTGACACATTTACTAAGCAACAAATGTAAAAGTACCTGCAAGGAGGCAAGACCATGGAGTCTTTCATAAGCACAGATCCAGAAAGCAGGATATACCAACATCTGGCAATAGTTTCAGAGCTGTTTAAATAAATGAGAAAATGAACACACGCATTTCTATGTATACTGAGTCAATATGAATTACACGCCAATAAAATTATGAGTCACTAAAAATTAATACCAGTAGGAAATTAAGTAATTTTGTCTGCTGCCTAAGGTATATACAGACCATATTCACATAGAAAACTATAATCATTAAATTAAGATACAAACTTAAGAGTATGCTTATGATCTCTATCTTACTGGTATCTTCAACTTCATATTCATTATTTTGTGTAGCGGATCATGACACTTGATGAAGATTAACTCAGATACTGTATATACATCTGCACCTTAGAAAATTTTATTTCTGGCAGCTGTCATACACATTAAAAACACTATTAGTTGGAATTTATATAATCTGGATCCAACAATTTGGATTATGATGAACTATTTCTTTAAATTTTATTCTGCACTGCAGCACGAGTTCAATCCCTGCCGCCAGCCAGGTTGGGGAACCACATGGCGCGGCAGACCTCTCCCGTCTCTGCGGCTCCCCTCAGCAGTGTATTTCAGTCCATCTGCCTGTTCTGCTCCTCACTCTGTCTCTGGTGAATCCTCTCACCCCCCACACCTCTGGCCTGTACCCCAGTTCTTGTATGCATAAATCCTGAGGGACTTAAAATGTCTACCCAGTATTTCAGTTTACATGTGCTTGAAGGATTAAAAAAAAAATCACAAGACAGATTTGCCAGCATATTATTTTTTAAAAGATTTATTTATGCATGTAAGAGAGCTGGATGTAGGCTAGGGGTGCGGGGGGAGTAGGGTGGATGCGTGGGGGGGATGAGAGAATTCACCAGAGACAGAGTAGGGAACAGAACAGGTGGACCTACTGAAAGACACTGCTGCAGGGAGCAGCTGAAAAGACAGGAGAGGTCTGCTGCACCATGTGGGTCAGCTCCCTGGCTGGGAATCGAACTCATGCTGCAATGACTGCCAACAGCTTCACAGTGCTGAGACTTAACCCCTTGCACCACCAGGGAAGCCTCTTTTCAACATTTTAGTCCACTTAAATCCCCAACATAAACTTGTCATCTTGTCAGATGTTAGCTTATAACTTAATGTTTCTCTCTGATCATTATTAATCACACCTAAAGCTTCATTTAATTTGAGTATGTAGAGAAACCTAACATCTAGAAAGCAAAACTTTCCTGTGAGCTGGTGAATTGTATATTCATCTGGTCATCTACTTCACATGTCAAGTGATGTTATCAGGTAACTCAAACTCAACATGTTCAAAATCTACCTCACAATCCACAATTTGTGGCTATGCTAGTAGTCTCTGTTTTACATGAATAGATGCATTCTCTACCCAGAAACCCAGGCTTCCAAATCATTCCATATAGCACTAAGGATAGCTTTTTGAACCAACATCATTTACTATGAGAAGGGGAAATTCTTGCCAACATTCCAGTAGGTGCTTTAAAGTACTTTTTATTTCTTCCCATCTTCACTGAGAGAAGATGGAAATGACTCCATATTCTTACCTTAACCTATGTAAGGTTTTTTAAAGAATTTCACTTCCTTATCATTTTAGTATGATTTTACTATATCAAGGAGTGAAATGAATGAATGCAAAATTTGTCCAAAATTAAGACAGAAAGAAATCTGAATTGGAAGCTACAACAAGCCTCCAATTTTTATTACAATTAGCTGAAGCAATCACAAAGCTGTCTGTAAACTTGACCATAAATGCAGGGAAATTCTGAAATTCACTCCCTCCAGCAAGACATGCCAGTCCGTCTATTGGAAATTGTTCGACTCTTGGCAATACATTGGATAAGTAAACACTAGTAATGTGAAACCCTTTTATGTGGGGCCACACTACTTCCTTTTGCTGCAAGTAAATGAATCCAAGAATAATCTGGCTCAGAAAAGGGTATTATACTTAAATCTCTCAGATCTTACTTTTCCAAAGGCTGCACAAAACTCCGAAAGACCAAAAACTCTTAAGCTTGCCTCCATCTGACTCTCAAAATACCTCTCTGCTGTTTACTCTTCTTTGCTCCTGGAACTTGAAAAGAGTGGTTTATTTTCACTTTTGCTATTATGCTGTCTCCCAGTTAAGGTCAGTTACACTCTTCTCTCTACCTTCATAATCCAGGAATTTAAATTCCTTACTTGGCTTTACATTCTTTTTAAAAAAATTCTTGCTTAGGATCAACAAGATGTAGAATTTTTATAACTAAATGTTTTAAACAGCTTTAGCAAGCATAATTTACAGATCACAAATTCACCCATTTTAAGTGTGCACTGCACTGATTTTTAAATGAAATTTATAAAAACTATGTAAACACACCACAATCCAGTTTTAGAATACTTATATCAACACAAAGTCTTTTAAAATTAAACTTTTCTTACATCACTGTTCATTTTGTACAGTATCTTATTTCTCCCCTCAGGTGTGGTTCCCATAAATCTCCCACCACATCACCCATGAACCATCACCACAATCTCTTGTGCTTTTCCCTCCCACTTTGATCCTTCTCTATCCACCTTCCAATGTATGCCTCAGATCTATAGTTTGCCTGCCTGCAAGTTTTGTCATTTTTTTTTCCCTGTGACCCTTTGTTCAGTTTTTCTCTGAAAAGATTTTATTTAAGAATACAGTAGGGGTGTGTGTGTGTGTGTACAGTGTGTGTGTGTGCATGCGTGTGTGTAGGGGGTGTTCAGTTTTTCTTGGCAGTCACATTCTTCATAACAGCCAGGACATTGCCCAACTCCTCTCTTCCTCTTGGTGCAGGTGTGTCCCACACCTTTCTTGATGAATCTGAGGGTTCACCTGTCCTTTGAGACCTTAAACAACTCCATGGCACACTGCTTACAGCGGGCAAAGCTGCACACCTCATGAATGTGTCTTGCACAAACTTAGGCATACATCCACTGAGGCATAGGTTGTTTCCATATCTTGGCTATTGCAGGATGTTGAATTAAATTTAGGAGTATATTTTACTGAATCAATGTTTTCTTCATAAATGTCCAGAATGGAATTGCTGGATCATATGCTAGTTCTAGTTTTTAAGAAAATTAAATTTCTTAATTTTTTAAGAACCCTCCATACTGTTTTCCATATAGGCTACACAAGGGCTTCCCTTTTCCCCACATCTTCTACTAAAACTGCTATTTCTTGTCTTTTCTTTTTTTAAAGATTTATTTATTTATGCATTCAAGAGCTGGGGTACAGGCCAGAGTCCAGGGAGGTGAGAGGATTCACCAGAGATAGAGAGTCACCAGGGAAGCAGACAGGCAGATCGACTAAAATACACTGCTGAGGGGAGCAGTGGGCAAGGCTGGAGAGGTCTGCTGTGCCATATAGGTCCCCTCCCTGGCTGGGGATTGAACTCCTGCTATGCTGCGAATGCGTCACAGTGCAGCGCTCAACCCAGTGCACCACCAGGGAGGCCTGTCTTGTCTTTTTGATAATGGTCATCCTAACAGGTTTGAAATCTTATCTCACTGTTGTCTTGATTTGCATTTCCTAACTGACAGGTGATGATGAGCAATTTTTCTTATAAATACTGGTTTCAACTGAAATTTTTTGTTTCATTATTGAGTTCCAGGAGTTCCTTATATATTTTATATATTACTGATAATTTCTTTTTTTTTTTTAAAGATTTATTTATTTATGCATACAAGCACTGGGGTACAGGCCAGAGGTGTGGGGGGGGGGGGCGGTGAGAGGATTCACCACAGAGAGTAGGGAGCAGAACAGGCAGACCAACGGAAGCACACTGCTGAGGGGAGCAGCGGGCACAGCAGGAGAGGTCTGCCGCGCCATGTGGGTCCCTCCCTGGCCGGCGGCAGGGATCGAACTCATGCTGCAGTGGCTGCAGTTTGCTTCATAGTGCGTTGCTTAACCCACTGCGCCACCAGGGAGGCCCTATTACTGATAATTTCTTATTCAGTAATATATACCTTGCTGTACAGAGAGTTTTGATTTGATGTATGTTTTCTTGTTTATTTTTGCTTTTGGAGTTACATACCAAAGATCACTGCCAACATGAAATTTACTGCTTATGTTTTCTTCCAGGAGCTTTATGGTTTCAGGTCTTTCTTTCAAACCTTGAATCCATTTGAGTTATTTTTTTTTTTATATAGTGTAAGACAGAGGTCCAGTTTTATTCTTTAGCAAGGGGCTGTACAATTTCCCCAATATCATTTATTTAAAGACTGTCCTTTTCCTATTATTCGCTCCTTTGTCATAAATTGACCACATGTGGAATTTTGGATTCCTTCTATTTTGTTCCTTTAATTTATTTAACTTTTTAAGAAACTGCCAATCTGTTCCCTAAAGTGGTTATACCAACATAACATCCACAACACCATAAAACTAGTATTCCAAGTATCACCCTACCCATGTCAAAACTTATTATTGTCTACCTTATTTATTTTAATGACCACAAAATAATTTTCATGGATGGTATAAGGAAAGACTTTCTGCAAGTAAATGCTAAATTTACTTAGCACTACTTGGAAAAAAATCATGCTTTTCCTACTGAGGTTCTTTGGAGCACCTTCATAAAAAATAAAATGTTCACTGGTTCTTCCTTTTTAATCCTCAATTGTGTTATAGCTATATTGTTCATAGATCTTAGGTAGTAGCTATTAAAAATTATTCATTAGTATTAAGTGTTGGCTTCTGGCTCCCAATTCTATCCCAAAGATCTACATGCAAACAAATAAAGATCAAAGACAATACCAATCCTTTATACACATTCACCAAACTTCTAGAAGAAAAACAAAGAAGAATATCTTCATAATCAGGAGGAAGACTTTTTGCATAGCACACGAAAAGTACCAACAAGGAGAAAAACTGAGAAAGCTAGGAATTTCTCTTCTTCAAAAGTTTATGCAGTGAAAACCATACATAGTAGGAAAATATTTGCAACATGCATATCCATCAAGAGTTGGGTGCTGTTAAGAGATCAATAATAGTAAGGCAGGAAACCCAAACAAAACCTGAATCACAGTTTCCTAAGTACTATCCAAATAGCTTAAGGAAACGATTCATCATTAGTAAAGAAATGTAAAAAGATGAGACAAAGGAAATACACATTAGATTCTAATTAGAATCTCCTAAATTTGAACACATGCATTTCCAATAATTCTATTCCTAAGAATATGCCCAACATATTCTTTTTTATATACAGATTTTTTTATAGTTTTTTTAAAAAGATTTATCTATTTATGCATACAACAGCTGGGGTACAAGCCTGAGGCATGGGAGGCGAGAATTTCACCAGAGACAGAGCGGGGAGCAGAACAGGCAGATGGACTGAAATACACTGCTGAGGGGAGCAGGGGGCAAGGCTGGAGAGGTCTGCTGCACCATGTGGGTCCCCTCCCTGCCTGGGGATTGAACCCGCACTGCTGTGCCGCAGATGCTTCACAGTGCAGTGCTCAACCTGCTGCACCACCAGGGAGGCCCCCAACATATTCTTTTGACATGAACAAAATGGTCCTAGAAACTTTACTATTCGTGATAGCAACAAAAATGTAAATAATTCAAATGTCTGTTAACAGTGGAAAAGATAAATTATGTTACTTTCACACAATTAAATACTACATAGCAGTGAAACAGAATGAATGCACAAATATGAGAGAATCATGAATATTTGTGAATTTTAAAGAAGTCTGACCAAAGTCTCTATGAAGTTCAAAAAGTGGTAAAATTAGTCAAAACTGTCACAAATTTTCCAAAAGAGTTGCCTTGAGCCTTCTGGAAATCTGATGTGTTCTATAAATTCATCTAGGTAGTAATCACAGAAGTGTATAATTCAACTTTGTTGCACTGTGTATCTCTTGTGTGCTTCCTATTTCATAGTTTATAAGTATATTTCAATTTGTTCCATGAAACTATTTCAAAATCAAATGAATTTTATTGCTTATTAATAAAAATTAAACTTATTAAAGCAATTATCCAACTATGGAAATACTTACCAAAAAAGAATCTGATTGCCACTGTATCTCTCATAACGTGCTCTTGCAGACATTAATCTATTTAAAAAAAAAAATTATCTTAAACTGTTTCAAAATTCTTATCTCAACAAAAAAGATAACATTTACCTTTTTCATTAAACTACAAGACTTCAGAAATATATATTTAAATACTACAAGAGTTTACAAGTATGTATTTAAATGCAATAGTTTCAAAAACAACAATTAGATAATGTTAAGTGGCATCAATAATAACATGTTAATTCTATAACCTGCCAGTTCACACTAACGTTTATATGAAAAAAAAAATGCATCTGTCTGATTCACCACTGAATCTGTATGTGAAGAAGTTACTGACAGAAGTATATACACACAAAAATCTGTTAAATACACAATGTTTGTATTTTACAAATACGTTCAGTATTATTAAATATTCTTAGCTTCAGTCTTTATCTTTTTTTTATTTGAGATATACTAACATCTGAAT
This sequence comes from Galemys pyrenaicus, assembly GCA_019455555.1. NCBI lineage: Eukaryota > Metazoa > Chordata > Mammalia > Eulipotyphla > Talpidae > Galemys > Galemys pyrenaicus. Next base: position 1,242,730 of record JAGFMF010012090.1, on the reverse strand, counting down.
AATGTTACACACAAAACAGAAAATAAATCACAAACAAATATACTTTAGTAATTTGATCCAAAATCAGAAACATAAAGAACAGTAAAAAGTGAGGAATAAACTAGTTATAGAAGGAAAACACATTTTGTTATGCAAAGTGATTGCAATTAGTGCTTTACTCTAAAGTGTTATTACACAAATATAATTTCAATGACATAAGGTAGCATGAGAGAAAACTTATTTTACAGAGTAGGAAAGTAAGGTTCAGAAAATTTTTGGATCTTTTCCAGGGGCGATATAACAAATCAAATGCCCTACTCTTTCCACTTTAAATATAGTATTAAATCATTCTAAGCCATATTCAATAAATGGTGCTGGCAAAACTGGTCCACCATATGTAAAAAAATGAAATTGGACCACTGCCTCACATGGTGCACAAAAATCAACTCAAAATGGATAAGAGACCTAAATGTAAGACCCGAAACTATAACATATACAGAGGAAAACATAGGTAAAATGCTGCAAGACATACATCTCAACAGCACCTTGGAGGTGACAGTCCCCAAAGCAATAAAAATGAAAGAGAAGATAAACAGATGGGACTACATCAAAATAAAAAGCTTCTGAACAGCAAAGGAAACATTAAACAGAACAAAAAGAAACCCCACTGAATGGGAAAAAAATCTTTGCGCTCCACACAACAGACAAGGGTCTGATCACAAAGATATACAAAGAACTCAAGACTCAAGAAAAATAAAATACAAAACCCAATCAAAAAATGGGCAGAAGAAACTGAAAGACACTTCTCCAAGGAGGACATACACATGGCCAACAGGCACATGAGAAAATGCTCAACATCCCTCTGAATCAGGGAAATGCAAATTAAGACCACAATGAGGTACCACCTTACACCATTAAGAATGGCATACATCAAAAAAACTAACAATAACAAATGCTGGCAAGGATGTGGAGAAAAAGGAACCCTAGTACACTGCTGGTGGGAATGCAAGCTAATCCAACCACTATGGAAGGCCGCATGGAGGTTCCTCAGTCTACTAGAAATGGAACTAACGTATGATCTGGCAATCCTGCTCCTAGGAATCAACCCAAAGGACACAAAAACACCAATCCAAAAGAGCACCTGTACTCCTATGTTTATCGCAGCACTATTTGTAATTGGTAAGACCTGGAAAACAACCCAAAAGCCCAAAAGTAGAGGACTGGATCAAGAAGATGTGGTACATAGACACAATGGAATATTATTCAGCAATGAAAAATGAGAAACTAGGGACATTTATAGAAACATGGATGGAGCTAGAAGGAATTATACTCAGTGAAACAAGTCAGACAGCAAGAGAAAAATAACGGATGGTTTCATTACTAGGAGGAATGTGAAAGAGCAACAGCTACAACAACAACAAAAAAGAATGAGCTCAAGGAAATGGACAATTACAACCAAAAGCAATCAAAAAAACTCAACAATACCAAAAGGTCAAAGATAAACCAAAGGGACCATGGGGGAAGGGGGAGGAAGGGAGAGCAAAGATGGGGATGAGGGCAGAAAGAGCAGAAGGGACTGAGGGACTGAGGTGATGGTGCACGGATGGAATGGTGATGGGTACTCCCTGGGGACTACAAATGATGTCAAATATAATTAATTAAATTTAAAAAAATAAAAAATCATTCTAAGCCATTTAAAAAATTTGACACAATAAATATCAATATATACTACAAAAACAATTTTATTTTAGTTGGTAAAGACAATGAGCACTGTACTTCAGAAAGTTATTCTCATTTAATCCTTAAAACATTGTTAAAAAGATAATCTTATCCCTATTTTATGGAAGAAAATACTGCAGCCTGGATATAGATTTGCTAAGGTCCCATGGTTTAAAAAATTTTGAGAGAACTCCAAATTCCTGTGATTATCTTACAAGTCCCCCTAAGTGACTGATTCCTTGCAGCTAGATATGTAACCTCCTTTTAATAATGCCATAGCATGCTCTTAACACAGCATCAATCACACTTACCTAAGTTGATGTTCCCTGAGATTTGATAATATTTCCATTCCATGAAGGTAAGCATAAATCGTATTTAAGTCCTATAGAAGAGAAAAGATTTCAGATCATTTTTCAAATATAGTTAATATAATGGCACCCTACAATTCTGAATTTAAGCAAACAAATTGATGACATGACTGTTAACTATGTGTCATAAAATCTCTGAATTACAAGTGACCTCAAAGGCAAACAGCTCAATTCAAACAGTATCTCCCCCAAAAGTCACCAACATGCCCCATAGCCTCTATTCAAAAAATGTCAGGACTCAAAAACTCATTATTTCACATCAAAATCTATTTCATTCTTAAACAAATGTAACCTGTCTTCTTCAGTGACCTCCTGATGCTATCTTTTAAATCTTATTTTTTTGGATTTTCCCCCTCCAGATTAGTGTCTGCATCTGCAGGCTCCAGATCTTTGTGTGTCCTGGTTAGAAATGACACTCTATAAACACTATATAACTATTCCTCTTAAAACATAGCTTTCTTCAAAAATCTTAATCTACAAACAAAAAGTGTCCAATGGAAAAATCTTATTGGTCTGTGTAAGAGGTAGGTAAAATTTCTCTGGCCCTCATCAGATAATTAGATATTAAAAATTCACCAGAATACATAGTGTACACCTCAGCTAAAGTAAAAGGAGAATACAGTAGCAGTTGAATGTGGTGTTATATAACTGCTGCTGCATGGTCTAAGTTTAAAAACAAACAATTCTCTATGTAAAATACACCTCCTTGTTCTCTTAAAAGGAAGAATGCCTGAGCCTCCCTGGTGGCACAGCAGGTTGAGCACCACACTGTGAAGTATCTGAGAGTTCAAACCCCAGCCAGGGAGGGGACCCACATTGTGCAGCAGACCGCTCCAGCCTTGCCCGCTGCTCCCCTCAGCAATGTGTTTCAGTTGATCTGCCTGTTCTGCTCCCGGCTCTCTCTGGTGAATCCTCTCACCACCTGCGACTCTGGCCTGTACCCTAGCTCTTGAATGCATAAATAATTTAAAAAAAAAAAAAAAGGAACAATGCCTTTATACCACAACAGATCACTCCCAAATACTGCCTTCTTGTTTTGATGTGCAACTGATCAAAAGAATAATCTAATGCCAGAAGAAAAAGGAAAGATACCAAAGACAACTTGTTCTTTAATAAGCTAAAAAGACAACTGTTAAAGGGGGGGGGGGGAGGGGGGAAGGCAGTATACTTTGATTCAAAGGATTACAATTGCCAATTAACCATGATGGAGTCAACAAACACTCATATCGGCATTCAAGTCTGTCTGTTTCACTATCATTTTAGCTAAGTATTAAAAAAAGGACAAAAGATTAAAAGAAAGCCACAAAAGAATGAGAAAGGTTTATAAAATTCTGGAAGATAGCAGAATGAATAGTGATATGGCAAACTCTCCAAAGGTGGCTATAGTATTTCTTACTCCACAAGCTCTTACCTAGGGATCTTTCCACTCTCCCATCAAAAATTGGAATCTACACACCTCACCATGGGTAGATTGGTCCAGTGATTTGTTCTGGCCGGAAAAAAAAAAAAAGGGAGATGGGGGTGTGGAGGAGGGAGTGGGCAGAAGTGAGTTTAACTTCTAACATTCAAGTACCCTGAGACCTCATATGTTTATAAGGAAGCCTCATACGTTTATAAGCTTGCTAGCCACAGAGAGGGGCCAGATGGATATGCAAGTTATATCTTCTTAAATCAGATAAATTAACTAAATAGAACTAAGACTGATTCTGAGGTTCTGTAAGGCAGAAGAATCTCTCAGTCAAAAACTTCTGTTATGAAGAGAATAAACAAAAGTTCTGGAGAAAATCTGGCTTATACTGAGTTGGTTGAGCCTCAGACCCACCTAACAGTTTCCATTCACTCCTGAGGTTTATAAATAAAATTTGTATTTGGCAGTTAACGACCCCCCACCCCTCCATGGGTCCATGACCTATGTGGTAAAAGCCAAGTGCAATAATCCGAAAATGTCCCCTTTCCTAGAACAAGACAGTAAATAAGACACGACTGCTTTCAGAGGGGCTAAGAATAGTGAAGATGAGGCCCACCAATACAGGCTTAAAGGATGCAAGGTGATGTCTGCTATCACATGATATACAGAAAGCAGACGAATCCTAAAAAACCAAAGACTTAATTAAAGTCTAGCCCTGGTCATAGCTGCAGTCTCAGACATAATACTGTAGGTGGACTGATTTAATTAAGCCTCAGGTATTAATTTGGTGGTGAAGGTATTCTTTTCCATTCCAATTATAAAAGAGGATCAAAAACATTTTGCATTTATATGGGACAATATGAACTTACAATTTTCTCGTTGAGCTATTTTAACTCTTACAATCTGAAGACTTGGATCTAAACCTCCTGATATTTTACTGACAAGACAGAATGAACAAAAATAGGAATAAGAGGTGGCCGGTACCCTGAAATCTTGATTAACACATATACTCCAGAAGTGGACATTCTCTCCAAACTAAAAGACTAATTGTTGGATCTTCAGCTCTTTTATTTTTTTTATGATCTTATTTATTTATGCACTCATGAGCTGGGGTACAGGCCAGAGGTGTGGTGGGGGGAGGGTGAGAGGATTTACCAGAGACAGAGTGGGGAGCAGAACAGGTAAATCCACTGAAATATACTGCAGAGAGCAGCGGGTGAGGCAGGAGAGGGCTGCACCATGTGGGTCCCCTCCCTGGCCAGGGATCAAACTGGCGCTGCAGGGCTGTAGAAGCCCCACAGTGCTGCGCCTTGACCCCTTGCGTCACCAGGGAGGTCCTGTTGGGACTTCAGCTTTAAGTCAAGATGGAATAAGAAGGGCCAGACTAACCTTCCATCTAGGACAAAAAAACATGAAACAACATATTTTAAGAGTTAAGACATCAGGTAAAAGGCATCTGAGAGATAGAAAACAAAGGAGGTGAATCATATGAGTAATATATCTTACTATCTGGTGGTTACCTTAAGGAGGAGCCGGCAGTCTGGAAAATGAGGCTGGAGTTTGCTGAACAGTAGAGTGCACTATTAGTATGTGGCATGCTCTGGAAACATATACAGGGCCTCCTTTATGTGCTAATCATTACAAACAGTCATATCTGAACTTAGAGAAAGAACCACCTAAAAAAATTTTATTAGTGGTCCTCAACCAGACTGACTTTATCTCTGGATGACATTTAACAATGTCTGGGGACATTTTGGGTTGTCATAATTTGGGGGTTGGGGGGGGCTAAAGGGTGCTACTAACACTGAATGACCAGAAGTCAGAGATGTTGCTAAACATTCTAGAATGTACAGGACTAGGCTCTTGTACACATAAATTTAAAAAAATATATAGACATAGCCATATGTACTACAAACATAGTGCTGGGGCCACACCCTTTGAATTATCATGACTTAGCCAGATACCTACAAAATGCCTGTCCTATGGATATGTGCATGCTGTTTTTTGATATCAGTACAACTTTTTAGTGACTGACAAATTCTAAAAGCTGTAACACAAAAAGGTTGTGTTATCGCACCCAAAATTAGAACTTGTATAACTTGAACTGTCAGATGAGAGTAAGTTAGTGTCAGGGAGCCCTAGAATTTTCTGATATCCTTAACTGGGTTTGTCATTAAATTTCTTCTCAAGTCAGAGAATACCTCTAATATATGACTGATGATGCCATGACACATTTGAAGTGTTTATGTGTGTGCATTGATGTGTATGTAAGCTATAAAATTGTTCTTAAAAAACCTTCAAACCAACAAATTGCTCCCATGTGCATGTCTTTCTCCAACTGCATCTATAAATGGTGACTGCATGAATGTCAAAGGAATGACATTATTCCTGTCAACAGCTGGCAAGCTTTTTTCAAGGTTCTACAGGCTATAAGGCTTTTGTCACAACTATTTAACTTTGCCTTTGCAGCATGAAAACAAACACTGAAAAGTAAATAAATAAAAGGGTGTGGTTGCAGTCTATGAAAACTTTATTAACAAAAGGCTCATTTGGAGCCTCCCTAGTGGCACAGCGGGTTGAGCTGCACTGTGAGTTCAATCCCTGGCCAGGTAGGGGACACACATGGCATAGCAAGGCCTCTCCAGACTCTCCCGCTGCTCCCCTCAGCAGTGTATTTCAGTCCATCTGCCTGTTCTGCTCCCCACTCTGTCTCTGGTGAATCCTCTCACCTCCCACACCTCTGGCCTGTACCACAGCTCCTGTATGCATAAATAAATCTTTTTTTTTTTTTTTAAAAAAAGGCTAATTTGGCTGCTAAGGCCATACTTAACCAAATCCTGATGCATAACATCAAAACACCTACTTAGGAGCCATGTCATGAATGAAACCCTCTTTGCTTTCAAAATGCCTCAACTTAAGGAGTTCTACTGGAAGGGAAAAACTCCTGTTATTTATTTTTCTAACTTTCCATAAAACTGGTATGCTCAAATTGTCCAGTCCTTACCAATCATACACACCCACCAAAGACTTTTAACCTACTAGTAGCAAGAACCAAGAACTGCACAGAATTCATTTTGGCAGCTAGTGCTAGCAGCAGGGTCTGTAAACACATGCAGTGTACAGTACAGATTAGTCAGCAACCCAAGTTGTAGAACCCACTGGGCTCAAATCTGTGGTAGGGAGTATGTATCATGGTTACCTTGTCCCAAATCCCATTATTCCCAGCAATTCTACAGCTACCCAGCATACTTTTAATAAATTATTTTCTTTAAATTGGTCAGAATCCAGTCCTGCTTCATCTAAGTAACAAACTTTGGAACAACACCATCAGCAGCACATGGTACTAAAATGCAAATTCTCAGGCCCCATCCTAGACTTAATGAATTAGGGTAACTATCCAGCAACTTGCGGTTTAGTAAGTCCTACAGGTGTATCTGACGTACTTCATAAAATTTAAAAAGCAATGGTTTATAGTAGGCAGGAATTATGCCACTCTGACTTATTTGGACTGATTACCTACTAGTGAGGAAGGGAAGTAATCACTGAAATGTTTAGTAAATCCTGATCCCTTTAGTATACCTGAATAGAGGGTCACAAAAACATATTCAGGGAAAGTCAGAAAAGAATCTCCCAGAATAAAGGACGATTGAGGCTGTTATGATTTTACTTACATGGGACAACAAGCAGTTGTCAGTTGTGTAGTGCTGGGCATAGAAAAGGGTTTCTTGTGGTTTTTGTGCCAACTATATCTGAGAGAGGCTTGAAGTACTGCACTATTAGGTTCTTGGTGTATCCAAGATCAATAAAATCTATTATAGAAAGCCAAACAAACAACTGTGATATGTTAAGACTTGCAGACTAACACTATTTCTTGGAGTAAAAATCTTTTCTACACTGCAACAAGTTGGTTATCTTTTATACCCTTCAGACAACTGATACTTAATGCAGTCATTGTGGATATATTTCACAGATTTTATAATTGCTAAATGAAATACTAAATTCACAAAAACAACTCTGTATGAGACATTAATGATTCCCTTACATATCCAGACATGTCAAAAGAACCTAGGAACTGACTCTGAAAAGACTTCCACTGGCTAGAAGGGGGTAATCTAATAATTTTTAAAATGACATTATTGAATACAAAATAATCCTTGCATTCAGTGATTATTTTTAAAAAGGAAGAGGGAAAGGTAGAAAAAAAATATTTTATACAAAATACCAGCTAATAAATGTAGGAGGAATACAATTAGAGATTTTTATAACATCAAGGTAATAGTTAATTTACATCGATAATCCATAACTACTAAATCCAACAGGTGAAAACTAGGAAAACAGGAGGTCCACACTTATCAGCTAAAGGTGCTTGTAATTTACATCACTGTACCTTTATAATAAGATAAGGTGATCAAATTAGCATCTCCAATAAAACTGCTGTCTTCTGATGGGACAATATGAGAAGAATACCACCTATACATATACACAAGAAAATGATTTAACCTGAATCTAATCTGGAGAAACCAAATGAATCTGTATGACATTTTATATGACAACTGAACTGAAAAGTCATGTTTAAAAAAAAAAAAGGTAGGAGGACTGTTCTATGTTAAACAAGACTAAACAGACATGACAACCAGTGTACTTTAGACCCTGGATTGAAAAAAAAACAAAACAAAACAGTAAGAAATATCTTGGAATAAAGTTGAGTGGTGAAGTGTCATTGGGTCTTCAACTTACTTTCAAGTCATTAACAAAATTAAGGTAAATAAAGCAAAATATTACATTAGATGAAGAATATATCCCAAAGGGTCACAACTGTTCCTCCAATATTTCTGCAGTTCTAATTTTTTCAAAATAGAAATATGGGGAAGCTAGGGAACATGACTACTTTCTGTTTTCTACTTTGTTGTAACAGATATTCCAGCTTTATTTAAATTTCACATCATAAATGATCTGCATTGTTTTTATCATTATTTTTTTCAGTGCTTCCCCGAACACCATATGATCTTCCATGACATGCAGCAATGTCATGGAAGATATTGTTTCTGGAAAAACCTACCTCATTCCATCACTAAACTATAATCTAGTCTTATATTGCAATGTTGCCTAATTAATTACTTGAATATTAACAGGAACTCAACCTTCAGAAGCATACAATAAAATTTCAATTTTTAGAGAACAAAGTCCAAGTGATATATTTAAAATGCAGAAATCCAACAATCAATGAAATAATGCATCAAAATACCAACCATTCAACTATAATTCAAAGTATAGTCTAAAAGAGTTTTCTGGAAGGATTAATTATAAACGTTTCATAATAGTAACAGGCATCCAAAAAGCAGCATACAGTTCCCAGTTTATGTTCCCAGAGGGTGTATCCTTTCTGCACCCGATATTCAAGCATCAATAATAACGTCCATATCCATAGCTTCAAAGATCACATATATGGTAAGATATATTTTATTTCTAGCTGAGAGCACTCTAGTAAACTACACACAATGAGCACTTTCATCTGGATGATTCATCAGCATCTCAAGTGCACTTTACCCAAAGCTGAACTCACTATTTATACCCCTACCAACATCATGCTTGTAGATTCTGATTTATGCCATCTCCCATAGGTCTATCCAGAAATAGGTTAAGTCTACTTTCTAAACATCTGTGTTCATCCAAGCTGGTAAAACTTAGGAAATCATTATTTCTCACTAGGTAACAGAAAACAGGCTTCTTGCCTCTAGTCTGGCCTGCTGTAATCCATTCTTCACAATTCTGTCAGAATGATCTTACCAAAAAGTAAATACAAATTCTAACAAAAAAACAATCCTTCATGATGTGACTGCTGACCTTCCTTCTAGTTTCATCTATTACTATTCATTTTTATCCTAATTTTCCAGGTGTCCAGGCAACTTGAATATTCTTGTCAGGTTCATCTTATGGTCTTGACATACGCTGTTTCCAGGAGACATATACTGGCCCGTCTTCACTTAGTTTTCACATGTTCAAATCTATACTCAAGTCAAAACTCCTTTTTCTAAAACAATTTAGATGACATATACCTATCCTTTATTTCTGCTCCCTCAGTACCTGCTACACAGGTGGTAGAAATGCAGGTCCTTTGGACAGCAATATGTAGATACCCTCAAAATGTTAAAAACAGATACACCATATCTATTTTTAGATACCAGCAATTCCACTCTTACATACCCATCTGAAGAATGCAAAAACACTAGTTTGATATATGTATTCCCATGTTCATTGCATCATTATTTACAATTCCCAACTTATGGAAAAACCTAAATTCCCAAAGATAGTGGTGAGTGGACTGGAAAGATGTGGGGTGTATATATATATATATATATATACACACATATATGTATATACATATATATACACAATGGAATACTACTAAAGAATTTAAAAACAGATGAACTCTTGCCACTTGCAACATGGATGGAACGAAGGGGGATAATGCTACTTGAATTAAGTCAGAAAGAAAAAGACAAACACTGGATGGTTGCACTTATATGTGAAATACAGAGAAACAAAACAAAGGATCAGACCAAAATAAACTAGAAGCTACCAGAAAGGAAAGGTTGAGGGCCCTCCCTGGTGGTGCAAGTTGTTAAGGCGAAGCATCGTGGAACTAGCCACAGTCACTACAGCAGTAGTTTGATCCCTTGGCCAGGGAGGTGACCCACATGGTGCAGCAGACCTTTCCTGTCTCACCCACTGCTCCCCTCAGCAGTGTATTTCAGTAGATCCACCTGTTCTGTTTTCCACTCTGTCTCTGGTGAATCTTTTCACCCGCCACCCCACACCTCTGGCCTGTACCCAATTCTTGTATGCATAATTAAAATCTTTTAAAAAAAAAGGGAAAGGGAAGGTTTAGAGCTAAGTGTGGATGGTGCCCAATGGACTATGGGTGGGGGGGACTATGATTGCCATAGTGGTGGGTGTGGTATGGCAACAAACATCTGAAGGGATGTTTGCAGATCAATGTTCCTCAATAAAAAAATAAATTAGGGCCTCCTGGTGGCGCAGCGGGTTGAGCGCTGCACTGTGAAGCATCTGCTACACAGCACAGCGAGTTAGATCCCCGGCCAGGGAGGGGACCCACATGGCGAGACAGACCGCTCCTGCCTTGCCCGCTGCTCCCCTCAGCAGTGTATTTCAGTCCATCTGCCTGTTCTTCTCCCCACTCTGTCTCTGGTGAATACTCTCACCTCCCGTGCCTCTGGCCTGTACCCCTGCTCTTGTATGATAAATAAATAAATCTTTTAAAAAAATTTAAAAATTAAAAATAAAATAAATTAATTAGGCAGCTATCCTCTCCCCAAAATTATCTATTCAACTCTGTCTCAGAGAATCACTTTTAAAAAAGTACTGGGGGCCTCCCTGGTGGCGCAGTGGGTTAAGCAACGCACTATGAAGCAAACTACAGCCACTGCAGCACAAGTTCGACCCCTGCCTCCGGCCAGGGAGGGGACCCACATGGTGTAGCAGACCTCTCCAGCCTTGCCTGCTGCTCCCCTCGGTGGTGTGTTTCGGTCGGTCTGCCTGTTCTGCTCCCCACTCTGTCTCTGGTGAATCCTCTCACCTCCCTGGACTCTGGCCTGTATCCCAGCTCTTGTATGTATAAATAAATAAATCTTAAAAAAAAAAAAAAAGTACTGGGATAAAGATTCTCATGTAAATTTAATGCTTTTAGGAGTCAACTAGAACAGGTTACCATACCCCTAAAAACTAAAGTTTTGTTTTACATACACATAAAACAAAGTGGTATAAGAAATCACTAATCAAGTACACCTGTTTTTATTCTACATAAAACTTGATAATTATAAACTCTCATTAAATTGACAGAGGTACGTTAAAGTACTTCACATAGCACAAGCAAGATCAAGCAGTGTTATCTTTTCAAGAAAATATTGAGCATTTATAGTTGTCAGCACGGAAAAAAAATTCCAAGCTTAATATATAGTCTGAAGGTCACTGTTCCGATAAAAACAGTGGGGTATTATTGTACTGAGGAAGTCAGTAATGAATCATATGACCTTGAGCAAGACTTTTTTTTTTACCTCTCTAGAGTTCAGCTCTTTATCTGTGTACAACTAATTAGACTAGCTCTTGTCCTCAGCCCACGTATTTCTATGACTGCTATATATACATATATATGTTTTTTTCTTTTCACAAATATAGACCAGGAAGTGCTAGTTCTGCTTTGTAGTAAAACGTCCTATCCAACGAGTGCCACTATCTCTGCCAATCTGAAACTCTTCAGTTGACAAAATTTCAGTTTATGGTAAGGTAATAAAGACTGTCTCTCTCCTACCTCCAAAGGAAGTTCAAGTTCTTATAAAGTGGCTCACTAAGTAAACTGATCCAGAATCAGTTCACAAAGGCTATCCCAAGGTAAAGTGAAATGATAACCACAATGCTATAGAGTTCAAAATCACTCCACACCTTCCAAAAACTAGGACTTTATCAAGTAGTTAAAATTTTCATTCCTGGCTGCTTCTCCACTGTGTAGAGTTCTCAGAAAAGCTCTTCAGTCTTTCAGGAACAAAATCATATGGAGTCTAAACTTCTGAATGGCCATTTTTTTCTCAGGTTGGGACTCTAATACATGTAAAATAAGTTGCACTGACCAGGGGGCCTCGCTGTTAAGTTTCAGCACTATCAAGCTATGGGCAGCCAATGCAGCATGAGTTAGATCCCAACCAGGGAGCTGACCTACATGGCACAGCAGACCTCTCCTGTTTTGCCCACTGCTCCCCTCAGCAGTGTATCTTAGTAGATCTGCCTGTTTTGGCTCCCCACTCTGTCTCTGGTGAATGCTCTCACCCCCTGCACCTCTGGCCTACACCCCAGCCCTTGTATGCATAAATAGAACTGTATCTTTAAAAAAAAAGTTGCATGGAAGAGATGTTATCTAATAAAGATCCTAACCAGATCTAACAACCTCTATCTAGTTGAGATTACAAAGAAAAAGTCAAAATGCCCCAAAAGCATAAGTTCCTTTACTTTCCAAGGAAACTTCTGAATGTACATCTGCTGTAGAAAGCACAAGAGAATCTCTGTTTGCCACCCTCAGAGATGTGCAGTGACTCAATTAAAAATGACTCCAAATGGAACTCTTTCAGAAAAAAACAACGAAACTCTACAATGTACATTTAAAGACCAATATTCTAAATTGTAAAACAAATTACAAGAATACAAAACTTTACATTCTTTTTCTGATTGTAAATAGGCAAACATAGGTTAGCACCTGACTGAGCTCAAGATTTTTGCCCAGCAAGTGTTTTAAGTTCTGGTTTAAAACACATAAAAAGTTAAAACTAGCATTTATCTATATATTTTTCTGTGAAGTTTCCTGAAAACGTGTTTTGAAGCCATACAAACATCCAGTTTCAAGGTCTGACTTTCCTTTATCTGTATTGTTTCTAAAGAACTGCCAGGTAAAACATTTTGTTTACCCTAGTTATCACTTATTGAAATGAGAGTATGAAAGCAAATAGTATAATTTTGCCAAACTTTATCAGTCTTACCCCAACACTTCAAACAGCAAACCAGCAGAAATCACTATTATAATAGTTGGGGAACAGTATTTTTTACATTTCTTTTTAAATTTTTTTACTCTACAATTATTTGGATGCCTATTATGTACCTTATATTACATGATGGGACATCAGCAATTCTGTTGTCATTGTCCTTAAGGAGCTTCACCAGTACAGAGGGACAAATATTCAAGTAATCACAACACAGTACAGTATCCTGAGAACACAAAGGAGTGGAAAAATGAGGAAAGAAGAATGCAGATGAAATGTCAGTGACCCATCAGTATCTGCCAAACCAGAGGCTGGCTTCTGGTCAGAGTAAATAGCAAATTAATAAATATGGTTACCATTTAGTGTTCATGATGACACTTTCCATATATTATCTCATACACACAACAAACACAAGAAGATAATCCGTCTCAGAGAATTTACCTAGCGTCACTCAAATTCTCAGTACTGAGGTCCAGATAAGAATAGGCTTAAATAAATGCAAAATTCTAGAATCATGAACAATGCCACACATTTTCCTATCCTATGTAGAAGAGAAACAAGAATATGGACCAATGAACAAGGCATCTTATCACTTCATATATCAGAATTAAGAATATATCTATAAAGACCAATGCCTAACATTGCACTCCAGAATTCAAAAAGAGCAGGGTGGACCAGGGTACTAAGAAGAAATCCCCCCAACTAAGAAATATATAGTCTAAGTTGAAAGGTACTATGTTAGGATATTTAGAGGTAGTTAAAATGGACATGATTGGAAGTACAAGTTGATAAGGCTGAAGTACTAGAAGATCATGGATGACTATAGCTTTCCCTTTCCTACCCATCAGACTCAAACTCACAAACAGTACACTTGCTGCCTTCAACCATCTTGGGTCTTATTCTCTCTTCAATCCACATACTCTTTGTTTTTATTTAAATTGAATTATTTTTTATCGAGGTTAGGTTGGTTAAAACAACTATGTATGATTTAGGGGTATGGCTTCCCACATCTTCAGATGCATGTTACCATCTCATGTCTACCACCTAAATAGCTATAATCCTGCAAAGCTCACTAGCCCCCTACCCCCCATTATTCTCCAACCTCTACTCTTCCCTCTGGAGCCTCAATTTTGCAGTGAGAGTTCTAAGGTTCATTTTGGTTTAGTTTTGTCTGTCCCTTTGTTTCTTTATATTCTATACCAGTGAAGTCACCCAGTATTTGTTTTTCTCCTCATTTGTTTTGCTTAGCATAACCCTCTCCAGTTCATTCATGCTGTTATAAATGGTGAGATTTCATCTTTATCCACTCATCTGTCACTAGGAACTTAAGTCATTTCCAAAACTTGGCTACTGTGGTAGTGGTGTACTTAGAAGTATATACATGCCTTTAAGCTTGTGTTTTTGTTTTGTTTTGTTTTGTTTCAGACATAAACAGAAGTGGAATTGTTTCATACGGCAGACCTACATTTTGGGAAGCCTTCATACTGTTTCCCAGAGAGGTTGGACCAGTCTACATGCCACCAAAAGGGCTCCCTTACTCCACACCCTTGAAAACACATGTTGTTTCTAGTCTTTTTGATATTAAATATTCTTGTTGCTGTGAGGTAGCATCTCAGTGTGGTTTTGATTCGTATTTCTCCCCTAATGTTAGTATTGCTTCATGTGCCTATTGGGTCCCTGTAATACACCTTCCTCAGAGAAGAGTCTATTTAGCTTTCTGCCCTTTTTTTGATTGGGTTGTTTTCTTTTTGTTGAGTGTGAGTTCTTTGCAGATCTTGGAAATCAATCCCTGGTTGGACAGATAATGTGCAAACTTTTTTTCCATTTTGTAGGGTGCTTTATTTTTAATGACAGTCTTTAACTGTGCAGAAGCTTTTTTAACTTGATGTAGTCCCATCATCTGGTTTGATTTGAAGTTCCAAATGCTAATAAACATCCCTATCTATGTTCTTTGCAGGGATGTTCCAGCGGGTACCATTTTCCCAGGCCCCAGTAGCAAGGGGCTGAGCAGCCAGGTGAAGCTAGAAGCAAAAGGTAGATGGGCTAGAGAGAGACACTTCTTGTTCCTGTGGTTCAACTTGCACCCTGGTACTGCTGGGAAGGAGACATGTGGAAAGACTTCAAAGAGACACAAGGGTGAACGGCTGACAACGGCAGTTGTTATCTTGATACGGTATCTCTTTTTGCCCAAGTTTTCTGGAACCTGCTTCAAAATTTCTTTGCTCTGGTTCTGCTAGAATGTGCCTTAGATTTTTTGCAAGCATTCAGGCCTAAGTGGATCCTCTTTGGGCCTACCCTGTTTTCTGGGCATTTACCCATGTGGGGATGGGTATTTTTGGGTGACTGGGGAAAAGATCTTCGCTTCCCTCTCTAGGCACACTAATTCTGTTAAGTTCTTAATTTGCTGCATAAAGGCAAAGCCGACTTAGTAAAGTTGTATGATGTAAGAATCTGTTTTGGGGCCTCCCTGGTGGCGCAGTGGGTTAAGCAACACACTATGAAGCAAACCACAGCCACTGCAGCACGAGTTCGATCCCTGCTGCCGGCCAGGG
>JAGFMF010012090.1:1211997-1222471 GCA_019455555.1 Galemys pyrenaicus | reverse complement strand
CCCCCCCCTGGCCGGCAGCAGGGATCGAACTCGTGCTGCAGTGGTTGCGGTTTGCTTCATAATGCGTTGCTTAACCCACTGCGCCACCAGGGAGGCCCACCACCGTAACATTTCTAACAGACATTTCAAACATGAGCCAAACTGAATTTCTGATCCCTTCAATGTTCCCCCCACCCAACTACACCTTACTCCTCCTGCTGCTTATCCATCTCTTTGATGGCAGCTCAAACTTTCTTATGGTAACTCCTATACACTGGCTTTTCATGCTAAAAACCTTGAAATCATGTCTGAGTGGTCTTTTAAAGCACACTTCTAATCCATGAGCAAAGCCTGTAGCCTAAACCTGCGTATCTCCTTAATTGATGAATTCTCCCCACCTGAATTACCATCACTTTAGTCTGAGTTGTCATCTCTTCCTTGCTTTAAAATAACTGTCTCTAACTGATATTCCTGTTTCTTTCTACCCTTGCTCCCACACAGTGTATTCTATTCTCAACCCAGCAAGCAGGGATTCTTTTAAAAGTAAGGAGAATATCAACTGCTGTGTTTCTAAAGCTTTTAGCAGCCCCCTCTTTCACTAACTCAAAATGAAAGCCCAAGAATTTACATTTATTACTCTCACCCTGTTCATCCTCAGTCACTCAGTTCATTGCTACTACCTGAATGCCAAAGACCTGTCTGAATCAATCTTAAGGCCTTTGCAGTGACTATTCCCTGTTTAGAAAGTTCTTTCCCCATACATCTCTATGGTTAATTCCAACATGTGCATCAAATCTTGAATTTATAAGTCATCTCAACTAGCACAACACTGACCACCTTAAACTGTAACCCAGCTCTGCCTCTTGCTTCCCATCCTTTTATTCTGCTCCTATTGTTAATTGTAATTACCATCTAACATTTTATGTAATTTATGTGCTTATTTTCCCTTCCCACTTTATTAGAATGTAAATATCCCTAGTTCAGGCCTATAGAATAGCTCACTAATAGATCCTGGTGCACAGGTTGCTTTCACAAGTAATTGTGAATGTATTTATAACTGTAGGGTAAATGGATAAATGTAGAGTAAATGAAAGTTGTCAGTTTTTTTCTGCCCTTCTGTCATCAGCATCTTTGATCAACACCTGCAGTCTTACACGCATGCCTAATGGGAGCACCTGGAGCATCATGTGGGCGCATGTAAGTGGGAATACCTGAGCTGAAAGACAGCTTTTAAGGGCAGCGTGCAGTGGAAAGCGTCAGAGAAGGGCTAAAAGAGAAAAGAGCATATAGGGATTCACAGGGGTGCCCAAGCTGCTGTCTCTCCTTTCCCCTAAACTGTGGAGATGATGCCAAAGGTTACAAGGTTCTCTTTCAAGCTGCCTGAACTGATGATGAACCTTACCTGGCCTGGTTGCAGAACGGCAACAAACCTTTAAGAAGATTTCTCTCAAAGAATAAGGGTCTTCTGGAAACTGAAATGAGCTTGTGAAAATTTATCAAATTGTTTATCGCAAATAAGTCAAAACTAGGATTCAGGTTTGTAGTGTAAATGGAAAAGTTATCAGGCTTTTCTGCCCCCCCACCACTGGTGTGATGATGGACACCTGAGGTCCTGCATGCATGCCTAGGTGGGCATGTACAAGTGGGTGCACCTGGGTTGAGACACAGAAACGCTAGTAGAGAAGAGCAGCAGAGCAGAAAAGAAAGAGGCACAGAGAGCAGCAGCAGAGAGAGATGTGCCAGGGGCTGGGAGGCCTGCTGGCCTCCCCACCTGCCCTGTACCTGGTTGCTTCTGATAATAAAAGCCTGAAAAAACCACCAAGGGTTCCAGGACTCCTCCTTGACCTGACTGCTCAGATCATAGATAACCTACTCTGCCCCTTTCTGGCACTACAAGGTTGTAACTTCTTTACTCAATTTTAATGCCTCAAATTCTACATTTATTCAAAAGCACTAATAATGAATCAAGCATTTAACACTTTATGCTATGAGATGTTAGGGCTCTAGTCTACACTGTAGGCAGTTGTTCAGCAGTCTCTAACAAAGCTGCTGTTCCAGTAAAACAAGATAAAGCACTTCATAAAGCACACACTGGCCAACATAATTTTGTGAATAGTTTAGAAATTTTCCTGAGGCTAACACTGACATTTCAAACTACTATTAAAATGAAATACCATTTTTCCATTAAAATGTGAGTTTATCATAATATTTAAAATAATATATACATTATACACCCTTAGCCTTTCATAATACTTTCTAATGATATAAACAGACTTCACCTGTTCAAGTTGAATGCTGTCAATTAGCTCACAGCTGACTTCAAGAATCACTACAGGGAAATTAAGACTCACAGGATTATAAAGGACGTTCTAAAGAGAGGACCCTAGTGTGTGGCAGGTTTTGGCAGATTTAAGAGGCAAAGATTTAACAGTCTCAGAACAAAGCTGCATCTATTATGTCTATAAAAACTGACGAAATAACATCGAATCAGGCAGCTCAAAGTTACCAAGATCTACTATACAAAACAAAATCTGAAACTCTCCAAAGCGACTCAGAAGAATTAACCTAGCATTTCATTTATCGAAACTATAAACCAGACAATCCAATAACCTATTCATCCTTGTAGTTTCTTTTCTGGTTTAGGAAACTTAGCACCACAGAAATTTCCCTCAATCAATATGAAAGCTTCCAAAAAATAAAAGCACTACCGGGATATTTAAGATTAACAGGTTTTAGTAATATACCTGAAAGTTAGTCTTCAGATCACGTGAAAAGCATTTAGCTATTACTGCTAACACGAGATAGTAGGTTTCCGATCCAAACACAAACTACTGTAAAATTTCCTACTGACAATAGTGAAAAAGTACCTATAAGATTGACCTTTATTAAATATGCATCACCCACCACAGAAGTCAACATCTGACTGGATGCAGAGTTTTTAAATGACTTTGAAAACTTCACCTTTTTTTTTTTTAACTCCTGTACAATCTTTCAGAATCTTTTACATGGCTGTGAGAGTTTACTTATAATTTCTATCTCGGATTTCACAGTCTATCTCCCTACGGGGAACCGCACTTCAAGCCCCGCATTTTTCTTCGAGAAAATACGTTAGCGTAATGGTGCCTTCTTATCAAAAACACTCGAAGTCACCGGGAGGGCAGTGTGTGTAAAGAAGGCGGTAATCACCCAGCCCTCGAGAAACGCCCGGGTCCGGAGCGCGGGGCGCGAAGGACACACACCCAGGAGCAGGTGCGACGGTGGGTAAGGGGGCAAGTCGCCGCAGGCTTAGGACCAACGGGGAGATGCTGTCCGTTGGTCAGAGGGACCTGCGCTGGGTCAGTCGGCCTTACCTCCGCGGTCCGCTCGGGCGGCTTCTTCTTTAGTGCCTGTCTAGCGCAGGGGTCCACGGGTGAGTTCATGGCCGCGGCCCCGGCCCCCGTGCTCCCCAGCCTTCACTCAGCAGGCCACGCGACAGTCCATTCACCCTAGGCAAGGGGTCTGCACCCCACCTTCGAGGAAGGGAACTCCGGACGCCGCGGGGTCCGTACTCAAGCAAACAAGTCTTCGCAACGCCCGCCCAGGGCCTCAGCCCACGCGCAAGTGGCCAGAGAGAAGCCCGCGCGGGGGCGGAGAAAGAGGGAGAGCGCATGCGCAGCACACTAGCGCACGCAAACGAACGCCCAAGGGCGTGGCTCCTCTGTGACGTAAGAACTGGGGCGGTGCAGTTAGGCCTTTCAATCCTCCGTGAGATTTAAAGACGAGTCGCGAGACCTCACCTAAACATGTCGGAGGGTCCGCGTCGGATTTCCGGTTTTGGCTGCTTTATTTCCGGCAAAGACGCTGGAAGCGCACAGGGAGGGCTGAGCTAAAATAACTAGTTGGGATTAAACTGAGGAAAGTTACTCTAGGCCGAGAGTTCAAAATATGGAAGCGCAGGGCGTGGCTGAGTCAAGGGCCGACCTCCCTCTCTGGAGCTCCTCCCTTGGAGAACTTACTTGCGGAAATCGAAGCCGCCATTTGGCGAACAAGGAAGTTCACGCGCACTCAGAGCCCCAATGTGAGATACTTTCCCTGTCTTACACCGAGATCAAGGCAGAGGAAACAAAGCTGCTAAGCTTTGAGCAGATATAGGCTACTGGTGTACGCTGAAGCCAGGTTGGCGTTACTACTGTTTGGCGAAGCCAGGGCTGCAGTACTTTCACAAAAGAACCCTCCTTTCCTCTCCACCACTTTCCTCAGACCGTGGGACTTAAAAGTTCTCGAGGCTCAAGGGTGGCATGGCTGTGACACTGCAGCTTTGAGGGAGGGCGACTGTGCACGTTTACATGGAATCGTAAAGTTGCACTCCCAAAATTATGTAGTCTAATGGCACATCAATAAAACTTAAAAGCTGACCGCTTTTGCACCATATTTTATGTAATAGTATGTTTCCCAACCGACCCAAGATAGACAATTTCCATTTATTTTCTGGTCCTTAAGGAAAACAACATATGTTGGGGAAGACAGCCAGCTACAGAAGCTATTACCAGCTTAAGATCACCCACAGAATTCCAGAACCTATCATTTTACAACAGTGCTTTTCACATCTCATTAGTGCACAGGTGGGCCACACTAAATCACACAGTTCCTTACTTTGAGCCACCAAAGACGTTTCCACTGAATTGTAAACTCCCTAAAGTCTGTCTTCATCTATTTACATCTTAGCATTTCTCACAACTAGCATGGTTCACTAACAATCATGAAGTTCAAAATTTTTCAATGATGTGGTAAGAAACTGTATTTTACAATAACAAAAGGGAATGTTTGGGCTGCAATATCTTCCTGGTTACCATGGTTGATGTTAGTAAGGATTTTGTTAATGTTGGTTCTTGGCTTTGCCCAAATTAAGTTTATATATTAGCACGTTTCTTTTTTGACTATAGGACAAAACCTTTCCCAGGAAAGTTATCGCTCAGTCATTCTGGAAAGAAAGTAATGGTGGAGAAATCAAGGAGAATTTAAGTGAACTAAAATTTCATTTTTGTGTGTAAACATCCTGTCAGTGGCCTAAGATCACAAAATGACCCCTTCCATTCTTTAAGGATCACTTTCCAGAGCCTAAGCACTTACTCTGGAATAGTAAAAAAAGGGAATTAAAGCATTAAGAACCATGAGCCTGTACTTCAAGTTCAAACACCTGAATTTGTGTTTAATAGAGAATTTTAAGTTAAATGACTTGAACTTAATATCCCAGAACTTCAGATTCCTTATCTATATAAAGTGAGAAAAGTAAAAGACTTATTTGCAATTCTGTAAGATTACATAATTCCTATGAAGAATTTAGGATGCTGCCTGCACAATCCAAACACACTATTATTTCTATTTACCTCTGGGAAGTGATTTCTCTAAAGCAGAAATTTGAGCTTAAATAACTGGATGGGCTTTTTTTTTTTTTTTTTTTAATGCCAACAGTATTTTTCACAAGCAACTCTTCAGACACACATGTAAGTATTCGTAAAGATGTGAAGCAACAGGAACTCTCACAAGTTGTTGGTTAAGTTAAATTGGGAAACCACTTTTGGGGGAAAAAAGTTTCTGGTAAAGCTGAAGCTTAAAATACCCTATGACAGTAAGTTCACTCCTTGATATACATCCCAAAGAATACCCATATACACCAGAAAATATGTAAAAATATGTCCACTGCTCATATCAAACAGAGGCTAAAATAACTCAAATGGTCATCAACAATGCAATGGTTAAACTGTGATATAATTATTCAGTAGAATATCAGCTACACAGCACAGGGATGACTCTCCAATTCAGTATTAAAAGAAAAAAAAGTAAAGCAAAAAATACGGCATATAATCACACACAAAGATCCAACACAAGCAAAATTAAAGTATTTCACTTAGGGATGCATATACAAAGGTTAAACTACAATGAGAAAACAAGGAAATAATGTTCACAAAAGCCAACTTGGTATTTACTTCATAAAATCGATTCTACCAAATTACCAATACAGAAATTTAGGATTAAAACAACAATATGAACAAAGTTGCATGCCTAGAAGTGTGACAGTTGGGAAAAGAATCAAAGTGTTCTGACAACAGAGTCCATGATGTTAGCATGTCTTATTAACACATGAAAAGAAAGACAAACATCACACATCAAATTGACGTGTATTTTATTGCACAAATTTCCCCTAGAACTGGGAGGCTTATTATAATACAGGTGAATATCTGAGAAATGTGTACAGAACAAGGAACAAGTATGTACATTTTATATATCCCACTATCTAAATAACTTAGAGAAAGCAAAACATTCTCATAAGACATCTACCAGAGGAGGCATTGTGTAAAACCTGTTTTTTGTAAAAGTGATCATCCCCAGTGTATGCCAATTGCAACAAAATGAAATCTGTGCTAGTACATTTATTGCACTTTTCAACTCAAATTAAGACATATTAATAAAAGCCACAAATATGTAAAATCAAACCAATTAGTTTATATACAAGGAAAAATTAGTTTTAAATCTATATGTAAAAGATCCCTTTTTCATTTCCTGTTGCAACAAACAGGTTTCTTTAAATATGTAACACATATCTGTTTGTACCATAAGAAGTTGAGAAAAATTATTTCAAAGAGGCAAAAACTTTCACATTCATCGTAATGACCACACTTAAAGAAGCAGCAGCTCATTTCTTGGGCTTTGTATAAGGAAAGAATGACTATGACAAAAGTAAAAGAAATTAAAGAAGGTCTGGGAATTATAAAACTCAGGAATCCTATAAGGATTAGTGATTTTATAAGAAACTATGGGCTGTTTCTTCCAGCATAGCCTAGTACACGAACTATCCACTTATTGAAGACTGATTTCCTAAATGGTAATTAGAGATTTCAAATAGCTAGACCTATGAATAGTTTGATGACTAATTTAAAAAACACAAAAAATGCTACATATCATTCTGAGCTATAATGAAAAAGTAATGTCCAAAGGCCCACATATGAACTTTTTTATATTCTGAATTCTGCCAAAGAGATATTCATAGAATTCCAAGCAAGAGAAAAGAATTTCATTAACAAAGTGATTTAAAAAAAATTAAGCCGAAGAAAGTATATCTATAAACATTCTTTGGCAGCATGTCATCCACAGGAGACTTAGGTACTAACTGGGAACAACTGAGAGGACAAAGGGGCCAAACTGATTGCAGGCACACCAGTTTCAGGTTTACATTCCATTAAAACAAACATTTCTCCTTAGTCTAGTTGAAGATTTCTTGAATACATAAAAAGCAAGGCAAAATGTGACCCCAACACTATAAATTCAAGATCAAAGTTTAAACAAACTGGAAATATTCCTTAATTATTGAAAATTTAAACAGCAAGAATAGATGTATTATACAGTAATGCATTTAGTAACAGAATAGAGCAAGTGGTTTTCTTTCTTTAAGCTAATCGATTAACTGTGAAAAGTTCATAAAAGCACAAACCAACTTCACTTTCAGCATTAAAAATATCTTAAACCAAAAAAAATATATATATATCTTAAACCAGATAAGTAAAGAAAAAACTATAATGTAGTATTCAAGTAAACTGAGGTAGTAGAGCATATTGACAACTTTACCTACCCATCTTTCTATTTACATTACTTACAGGAGTTTGGTTCCATATTAGCCTTTCTTACAAGCAACATTCTACAGTATATACAAAAACAGTAACAATTAAAAAGTGGAAATCTTTGAAAAAAATCAGCTTTTGGAAGAGAGGGGATATTGGAGAAAAAGAATAATTTAAACAGTTAATGAGTTCTATTAGTGCAAAATGAATATTATGAAGCAGTTAAGCAAATATTCAGTTCTATGAGGTTGAAGAAGGGCTGATACCGAAAGCAAGGGCCTCGGCTACCTGAGCACTTTTAATGAAAATAGTATTAATTTTGCCAATGCTTTGGTGTAATTTTTAACCCAAATTCTCATTTATTAAATTAGTGAATGTGTAAATATTAACATTTATAAGAATTAGATTATACTTGTAAACAAAACAAAAGGTATAAAGTAGTATTCTTATTTTGTGAATGTATACACATTAGCCTTAAAAGATTGGCTTTACTTATATTTTAGGGTATGTGAAACAGAAAAATCACTGAAAAGTAACATTTCAACATTATATACAATTAATACAAGTTGAAAATATTTTTTCTTAAAAAGGCAAGTTTACCAATCTTGTATTCTACCCGCTTTAAAAAAAAAATAGATACATATGTACACCTGGGTGGATAACAAAACACATTTACACTCATTATTATGTTTATTATAATTAACAGGTTGTTTTGAATACTTTGAGAAATACCCAGAAATTTGCTATTTTGAGCTGTAAAAGAAAAAAATAAAGTTGTATAGATCTCTGTACTTTAGAAGAAAAAATTAAAACTAATAATATGAATATTTCTGAGTCACTTAACCATGAGCCATACATTATTATTTATGAGTCAAGGCAACACTGTAGTGACCTTATGAAATGTCTTAGTACTATTCAGTTTGTAAAAGTTTTAAATTAAAATTTTGGTTTTTTCAAATGCTTTCCCACAAAAATCTACCACCTTGCAAAAGTCCAGTCAAAAGGAAAAAGCTATCAAATGTTCACAAAATATGCACTGCAAAGGAGGATATCCACGTGACCGATTCCTTGGTTTCTATTTAAATTTTCCACCAAAGTTAATTTCTCTGAGCATTTTAAAGGAGTATCTGGGCAACATATGGCGAGTGAGTGCTTGCTACAGCAGCCAGAAGAGGAAGATCACTGGATTCAATCCTGAAATAAAAGGGGGGAAAAAAAGCTCAGTTCAAGTTTTCTCAACGCAAGATGTCAGTCCTGTAGGTCACTATACCTGAGCAGTCAAGGACCTTGATCACCATGGAGCAAAGGAAAAGAGCAAGAATTGGAAATAACACAAGTTGGATATTTTTCAGTTAGTAAAAACCAAAACCAAAGATTTTTTTAAAAAAAGTCTCTAAACCCCAATGGTAACAAAGTCATGCATGTCAGAAAACCTCTCACTGACTTGCTGACTGACAATTATCTCAGAAATACAATGGAATAGATTAGGATTGTGTACCCTTATTGTTTTTGATGACAAATATTTCTATAAATGAGATGTACAAAGAAATAATCTTAAAAATACATCCTACCACATTTATAATAATAAAAAGTGACCATAGGATAAGTTATTCAGGACTCATTCATGGTTAGAGAAGAAATCGGAATAAAATAACATTCCACTTTCAGCTAGTGACTTGGCCAGGATTTAAAATAATACCATTACAACTGATAGTAAAACGTGTACTTCTCATTATTTTAAGAATTTACTCCAGTACTTTCTGGACATTGTCTAGTATTATCTATCAGGATAACTACCAATACATATCAAAACTATAATACAACATTACTTACCAAAAATTCTACTTCAAAGAATTTATCCTACAAACTTAAAGATTTCATTCAGTCAAGCTTACAAATAATAAAACTGAAACTAACCTAAATTCCATCACATAATAAGAACTATAGTAAGTAAAAATAATGAGGTAGATTAATATATGTTTATATGTAAAATATATTATAAACCAACTTATTTTGTTTTAATCCTATAGATTAAAAAATTCCGTGAAATGAAGCAATCCATTATCCACTGTTGAATAGGGAAGGGAAGCTGGGGAAAAGGCAATGATGACTGTTACTTTTCGCTTTATGTCAAAATGCACTGTGAACTTTGGTTATATGCACATTACTTTACAAACTAATTTTAAAAAATAATCTCATACATATACACACAATCATATATTTCCAAACTGGATGACAGGAATAACATAAATGAAAGTATTTAAGTTAGTTTCTTTTTTTTTTTTTTTTGAAGATTTATTTATTTATGCAAACAAGCACTGGGGTACAGGCCAGAGGTGTGGAGGGGGTGAGAGGATTCACCACAGACAGAGCAGGGAGCAGAACAGGCAGATCAACTGAAGTACACTGCTGAGGGGAGCAGCAGGGGAGAGGTCTGCCGCACCATGTGGGTCCCCTCCCTAGCCGGCAGCAGGGATCAAACTTGTGCTGCAGTGGCTGCGGTTTGCTTCATAGTGTGTTGCTTAACCCACTGCGCCACCAGGGAGGCCCTTAAGTTAGTTTCTGACATAAAGTAGGCTACTAACAGTGTTAGTTCTTTCTCCCTTATTCAAAGCTAAATTAGACAAATGCTGTAGCTTGTTTTAATTTATTCAGCTAGCATTTCAAAAATAATTCACACATACACAGCGCTACAGATCATAAGTGACCACAGAATATAATGAAAAAGGGGCCGCCCTGGTGGCGCAGTGGGTTAAGCAACGCACTATGAAGCAAACCGCAGCCACCGCAGCCACCGCAGCCACTGCAGCACGAGTTCGATCCCTGCTGCCAGCCAGAGAGGGGACCCACATGGTGCGGCAGACCTCTCCTGCTGTGCCCGCTGCTCCCCTCAGCAGTGT
>JAGFMF010012090.1:1184838-1199753 GCA_019455555.1 Galemys pyrenaicus | reverse complement strand
GTATTAAAGTTCCTTTCCATTAAAGGTTTTATGTGTTTGTCTTAATGCAGCGGATGGCAGAACCCATTCAGAGAGGGCAGGCTTGGGGGTTCTGGGTGCCCCTCTCCCTGCCCTGTAACAGAACCACCAGAAACAGAGTGGGGAGCAGAACAGGCAGACTGACTGAAACACACTGCTAAGGAGAACAGTGGGTGAGGCCGGAGAGATCTGTTGCACCATGTCGGGTCCCTCCCTGGCCAGAGACAAGGAATGAACTCGTGCTGCAGTGGCTTCATAGTATGTTGCTTAACCCACTGCGCCACCAGGGAGGCCCCAGTTGCAAGTTTTCTACCAAAGCATCCCAACTTGTTCAAAAGTAAGCTTCCTTTATTGAACTCCCTCTAAATTTCATTTCTATATATTTCCTCTTTAAATTATGATTATTGTTCACATATATATTACCAACAATATTAAGCTGCCAATTTCCTGGGAAAAAGGAATAGACACTATTTATCTTTATACCCTCCAATGTTCTTTGTACAGACTCAGATATATTCTGCACTCAATAAGCAATTGTAGAACTGAAAATAGACTTGAAATGTTCAAACAGAAGACACTACTGAATTACTTGATTTAAATAAATGCACAGTAATATTCATACAATGAAATACTACTTAGAATTTAAAAGGAATAAAGTATTAATATATACAAAATAGATTAACTGCAAAAAATTATGTTGAATTAAACAGGCCAAGCAAAAAAAAAAACAAAAACATGTACTTTATAATTACACTTAAATAAATTCTAGACTGTGTCAACTAATCTGTAGTGACAGAAAACAGATGGATGGGTGTCTGAGTATGGGGGAAGGTGAAAGGTAAGGTGAGGAGAGCAGGAGGGACAGATTTCAAAAGAGCTTGAGGAAATTTTGGAAATGATAGATATATTCACCATCTTGACTTTGGTGATGTTTTCAAAGCTATGAATACTGTTTTATAGCATAGGGATTAAGTCTCAGCAGCCTGACTTCGATCCCCAATCAAGGAGCTAAACCACATATGGTACAGCAGACCTTTCCTGTCTCACCCACTGCTCCCCTCAGCAGAGTATTTCAGTAGATCCCCCTGTTCTACTCCCCACTCAGTCTCTGCTGAATCCTCTCACATCCCTGTACTTCTGACCTACTTCCCAGCTCTTCTATAAATAAATAAATAAATAAACCTCTTTTAAAAAAAATAAAAGGTATACATTGACGTACAGATTAAAACTTAACAAACTATGTTTTATACATGTTTGCTGTATGCCAATTATTAATTAAATAAAAGGGGGGAGGAGAAGGAAGGAAAGAGAGAGGCTCGGAGGAGGGAAGATTGGAAAACAAGGGGGAGGTTACATAATTAAGCCATATGACAATCTGCCTGGCAAGCTCATTTATTAACACAACCTAAGGGTTGTGTATTCTACCAAGTTACCAAAATGTGCTTATCTTACTCCTCTTCCCCATCACTGAATAGCAAATAAGAGCAGGAGAGACAGCAGCTACATTTACTACTTCCTAAGCATTTTACATGCATTGTCTCATTTAATTTTCACTACTTTATGAAGTATGTACTATTCTTATGCCCACTTTATAAATAAGAAAACTGTGACTCCACAGCCTGGACTTTTTAAGCATCATGTTACAATGCCTTCCTAATGACTGTCCTCTGATACCCCTTTATTCAGTAGTGCCTAGCATTAAGGAAATATTTTACATAATCCCTCAACAAACAAACAAAAGTAGAACAGAAATCTCAAGGGCTACTTCTCAGTTAATTATATTTATTCTATCACAGGTGAATGCTTATTCTTTCTAGGCAAAGTACCCAACACAAAACACCCTGTAGACCTGGAAGTTGCTAACAGGCCAGTCATCATCCCATTCATCTTGTTCCAGCAGGAGTTCTACATAAGGAATGGTATCAGGCATAAAATTGGAACAGGACAATTTAGCAGACACAAAAGAACAAATAAAGTAATCTTTTTAAATGGAGGTTGTAAGGGAGAGCATTTTCTTTATTTATTTTTGTTTTTGCTATGAAATAACTTGATGGTTACACATAAATCCACACGTACTGCATAAAATGAGGGTTTTCAGACCACCTACCCAGTTGTGCCCAAAGTGGATTATATGGATGAGTCTTAGCCAACATGTCCACACTTTGAGAGGAATGTTTTTCTAAAAAGATTTTTATAGGTGGTTGTCCATTTGGCATGACTGTTGGAACCCAGGCAAGATGATTGGTGAGAACTGCAGTAATAAGTGCTGGCAAGAATCTGAAAACAAAATGTATCCTATCAGATTCCAACTTGCCTTCACATAACTTTAGGCAAAAATGCAGTGACAGAAGAAAGTAAAATTACATATTCACATAGGTATAGCACCGCGAATTCACTTTGACAGGAATATAAAGTATTAAAGACAGCATTCACCAGGAGCCATTTTCTGATTATAATTACAAAAGGAAAATGACATTTCTTCTGAAAAACTATGAATTTTTTAAGTGTTTAATCTGCAACTTATTAGTGAATCAACTGTCAGGTCTATGTATCTCCAAATTGCTTATTAGGAAAATAGTGGAGAGTAAATATTAAATTATCAAAGAGAATACAAACACCTAAATTACTCATAAGAATGTTAAGAATTCAATAAAAATTTATAAGAAAACAATATGGTAAAATATATTAAAAATGTATCAATGGAATTCTGCAACTTTCTTAAATACGGGCTTTACTCCTTTTCTATGGAATGAAACAGTACAAGGGGATACCGTTTCCACAAAAAGAGAAGCCCCCCAAAATTTGGAGGATGTCAGGAATTTTAACTTAATGTGAAATTAATAGAATGTTTACTGCTTCTCATTCAGCTGAACTGTGGTTTCTTCCACAACCTATATTTTAATTATTTTAGAACTGCTTGGATTATGAGGTAAAATGAAATAATTCCAGAAAAAAATGGTTAATCCTTTGAGTCTTGTAATAATCACAATAGATACATAATTATAGTAAATAATAGCTAAGATAGATTAAATAGACAGAGTAGACCATACTGATTTCTTGAAGCGTTTTCCATTAGAAAAGTGAACTCCTTCATGAAACGATGGCAAAGCTGGTTCTTTTCTGGAGTCCCAGACATCATTGTAAGCCAGACAGGCTCTCCGATTCGTGGCATTGTATAAAGATTACAAATTGTTGTTCTAAAAAGAAGAAAAGAAATTGTGAAATTCATAGTTTCCAGAATTAAATACACTTAAAGTTTATGTCGCCAGCTTGAACCTTATACCTATTAAAGCTTTTTGTTTTTAATCGAGGTAACATTGGTTTATAGCACTATATATGATTCAGGGAAAAGGTTCATACCTCCTCAGATGTATCTCAGCACACCCAACCCACCGCCAAAACATCCAATTCTCTTTTTATCATATCAGTAGGCCCCCACTCTCACTTCCTACTTTCTCTCACTAATAGCCTCAATTCTACAGTCATATTTCTAGGCTTTGTTTTTGTTTGGTTTTCTCCATTCCTTTGCTTGTTTCTCTATATATTTCACATATGACTGAACTCATCCAGTATTTGTCTTTCTCCCTCTAGATTATTTCACTTAGCCTAATGCCCTCCAATTTCATCCACGCCATCTCAAGAGTTCATCTTTTCTGTTTTTTTAATAGTGACTAGAATTCCATTGTGTAGATGTACTGCCTCTTCTTTTAAGAGGAGACAGTGAATCAAGTCTTTCCTTCCTTGTTAACAGTCTTGTACCATGGGAAACGTTCTGTATGTTAACTCAAATATACTGGTTGTAGCACTGGTTCTAACCCCAATAACTCTGTGACTCAGGTAAGTCATTTCCCTACTTAAGTATCAATTTCCTCTACATTATATTTCTAAGGTTTATGCCACATGTATTTTAAATGTATTACAAACAAACAAAAACAGAAAATATTCTAAATGAGGTAACAGCTTATCCATATATCCACTCATAACAACAGTTTATCAGCTTCATTTGTTGCTTATGATGAGACTCTTCAATAAGGTTCTAAAGGACAGTGAAGACACTATACAAAAGTATGCTATATCTTATGACTCTCAACACTCTGAAGTTTTTCTTGAGTCAACACAAGAGATGGTTAGTCCATAAATATATAAATGCTTTCTGGTGTCTTTTGCATTTATGTAGACAGTATCTAGTCCTATAACTTGCACTCAACTCTCTCCCAAAGAGTTCAAAGGATACTTTTAAAATGGTAATTCATTTTTTTTAACACTCATATCCATATATTGCCTATCTATTCACTGAAGCAAAATTACCCCAGGAAAGTCCTATACCCTCACTAAACTAAGTAATTCCAACAAAGTTGAAACTTAAAAAACTAGTTCATCTCTCTGAAGCTACAGAATAGTGCCCTACTTTTTACTCTCTAGAACAGTGGTGGGAACCACATATGACTGAGGACATTAGCTTTTTTAGGGTATATATTGACCTGAGTGTACTTCTCACTATGTACAACTTTATGTTGTCATTAACAATCTAGAAGTATGGTGTTTTCTTTTCCCCAACGATTATGTTCTACCTTTCAACATTAAAAAGTACAAGTATTTTCAGACATATGACCCTTTACTTTTCCTGGTCTGTCCTTGGAGAATGAAAGATTCCTTTAGTAGGAAGGAAACTGTAAAACAGCTGTAAACATGATTTAGTCTTCTTTGACATGTATGATATCTAAGTAAAAATCCAAAGTTGCCAGTCAGCAACTAACTAAGCATGCTTCCTGTTTGTTTAGGTTTCAGGACTCCCACATACATGTAAATCATTTCCATGCTCTTCTCGATTACCCAAAACTTATTAATCATTTATTCTCAAAAAATCATAAACTTTAAAAAAGTTATCTAACTGCTCATTTTTAATATTTACTTAAATTTAAAATTAAATATGACAGATTCTCATTACCTTGCAACAACATTCTATGAAGTCAACACAAACATTGAAGTAGTGAACACCAGCCACTGCTCCTGCAGAAATATTGGGCTAGGTTCCTGAGAACCTCTGGTCACAACATTTTCATCATCCCATCAATTACATAATCCTGTTTTATGTGGGTTTCTGTTTAAAGATATCTCAATATACTGTTGACTCATTAACATTGAGTTCACAGCCAACAGCACCATGACTTATGCCTGAGTAAAGTTTACTTAACAAGTATTTTCTCCGAAAACCTCACATCACAGTCTTCTTGCACTTAAGAGCACTGGAGAGCATTTGAGTACAATGTTTGGGGTATTTTTAATAGGAAAATCAGTGACGAAAAGCATGCAAATACTATTAGAAAATGATAATAAACAGATTTCAAAAAGGACATGATACAGAATGAGAACTCAAACAAGAAGGCAGAGCACTGCCTTATTTGACCTCATCTAAGAAACTGTGTGTCAAGCCAAATTTTCACTGACCAGTGCATGTCTACAAATGATTATAAAAGTGCTGTCAGAGTAGTTTTAGATTATAAATAAATTTAACAGGTAGGTGAATTCATAAACTTAGAATCTATAAATAATAAAGATCAACTGTACATGTTAAAGTATTTCTACTGGGCCTCCCCTAGTGGCGCAGTGGGTTAAGCAACGCACTACGAAGCAAATCGCAGCCACTGAAGCACGAGTTCGATCCCTGATGCCGGCCAGGGGGGGGACCCACATGGCGTGGCAGACCTCTCCTGCTGTGCCCGCTGCTCCCCTCAGCAGTGTACTTCTGTTGATTTGCCTGTTCTGCTCCCAGCTCTCTGTGGTGAATCCTCTCACCCCCCCACACCTCTGGCCTGTGCCCCAGTGCTTGTATGCATAAATAAATAAATCTTTAAAAAAAAATAAATAAATAAAGTATTTCTACTGATAGATCTCTTAATTAAAAAAAGAGTTCATAAAGAATTTCTAATATAAGAATGCTTAACCAACCAATGAAACTTTCAGATTTGCACATTAACTGTAGGAAAATAAACTAATACAGAAGGGAAAGCAAACAATTATGACATACATTTTTAATGATTTTATAGCTCAAATAGGTTGTAAATTCAAAGCAATATTAAAAGTCTGTTTGTATTTAATAAATGTATTTGAGCCAACATTGGTTTACATCAATATATATGATTCAGAGGAATAGGTTCACATCTCAGATGGGCATGACCCACTCTAGAGCACCCATATCCCTTTATCATACATCATTGGGCCCCTTTCTCACTTTGTTCCCATTTATCCCTTTTTCCCCTCTAATCACTTTAATTCCGCAGTCATTTCTAAACTTTTGTTTTGTTTCTCTATATTCCACATGAGTAAGACCAATTTTAAAATTCTAAAGCTAGGCCATTTATACCACTCAACACCATAGACATTAGTTCATAGGTATTTGATTCAAAATATTTCTAAATAAAAACATTGTTTGTAACCTTAGAGCAAGATCATTATTCTACTAGAAATGAGTCTTACTATTTACTATTCTGGTTACCTCACTTGGGTCTATGACAGTGTTTCCATAGAGTTCAAAAGGGACTCTTAACCTTTAGCCATAAAGTTTGTGATTACAAAACACAAACCATCAATCCAATAATGTAAGTAACAGCTCTAAGTATAAGGGTAAAGAGACACTATCTTGCAATACTGCGATATATAAAACCAAAAGAATATGATAGGATTATTTTTAAAATGCCTGACTATTCATTGCGCATTTCCTTTATTTTACAGGTATGGTATCTTAAGAACCTTAGGTAGATATAAAATACATAGAAGAAAACATAGGCAAGACACATAGGCTTTAGAGAGGTCTTCATACATTTGTTTCCAGCAGCAGGGAAAACAAAGGAGAATATAAACTACTGGGAATATAAACTACATTAAACTAAGCTTCTACACAGCAAAAGAACTTTCAAGAAAACAGAAAGATACCCTACTGAATGGAAGAAAATATTTGTTCACATATATGCAACAAGAGGCTAATATCCAAGATCTACAAAGAAGTCATGCAACTGAATAAAAAGAAAATAACCCAATCAAAAATATGAAGAGAAATAAGTAGATATTTCTCCATAGAAGACATACAGATGGCCATCGGGCACATAATTAATTCTTGGAAACTGAGTATAAATTAGCCTTATATTATAAAAACTCTTGAAGCCTAATCTTAGAGAGACCCTCATCTTCTTATATAGTACCAACAGATTTCATGGTTTAGATCAAAGAAATTTTCCTTTGGTGTTCTGAATGAGAAGAGAAATGTAACAATTTTTAAGTAGATTCACCACATTCTCCAAAACAAAAGAAATTTCCCTCCCCTGAAAGAGGGGCAATTTGATATCTCCAACCTCAACTAGACTTTCTAGCTCATCTATGAAAAGGGGGGGGGGGGGAAACCTGTGAAACATTTCCAAAGGTGAAAACCCAAAAACTCAAAAGTCACCAAAAAGATCTAATATTCAATCATGAGATNATGAAAGGGGGGGGGGGGGGAAACCTGTGAAACATTTCCAAAGGTGAAAACCCAAAAACTCAAAAGTCACCAAAAAGATCTAATATTCAATCATGAGATTATATAACTTCTCCTTCTCCCTAATACCTTAACACCATAATAACCTGGTTCCAGTAAAATAATAGTGGGTTACAAATGAAACTTGCAGGACAGAATCAATTTAGGAAAGAATTTTTAAGAAGATCCAAAGGAGAAAGGAAAGATTAAAAAAAACAGAAACAAAAACAAATATGGATACTATGGGAAAGTGAAGCTTACAGATATAGCACTAAGGTGTCTACAGCTATGGCAAACATTAAACACTGTCTAAATTATAATCAAACTGATAACTGAACTCATATAACTATATAGGAACTATACTCAGTTCCTGTATGCTAATGTATTATGTCCAGCTTTCAACAAAAAATTACAAGGTATACTAAATGGCAACAAACACATTTAGTTGCACAAGAGAAAACAAAATACATTTCTGTTCGCTCAAAATAGTTTTTGGTGACACTGCTTGTCTGATGGTCAAATAATAAAAACACATCTCTGTAAGTTTCCAAATGTGCTCAAACCCAAGTACATTTAATTGTTAATAAAAGGAACCAATGGCCACTGAATTATACCCTCACTTAAGTTTGGAGGGAAAAAAAAAACTTTAATTAAAACTTATTAGAATAAGTTAAAGCAAAGAAACAAATCTTCCAACCGACACCAGTAATTGACTCTATATTATGGAATACTTAAGAATATGTACCTGAATTCATTTAGGGCATCAACTATTCGATTATATGCCAAACTCCTTTGACTGGCATCAGCTGATCTCCGGCTCATTTTCATAGCCTTGAAAGCAATGAAATAGTTAATTGTTATACTTATCTTGGGAAAAATATGAAAAAAAATGTGAAAGACAAGAAGTCATATTATTTCCACTAAATATTCTAACACTACTCTTAGCTAGAAATATGTAAAGGAGGCACACATATTTACAGTGGTTTTTTCTTTCTTGCACCTTTGTTCATTAATGAGTAAAGGAAACTCAAAATGTTCAAATGTTAACTCTCATTGTAAATGTCAAATCACAAATGTCAATACACAAAGAAATTGATGTTGACAATTTCTTGGTCACATAAAACTATTCACAAAACAAAACACAAAGATAATAACAATAGCTCACGGTTTCCACTAAAATATCTTACAAACACTGCCTGTGTTAACTATACCTTTCTCTAAATCTAAAACAAAAATATTACTGAAAGATAACCACAAGTTATTATAAAATTTGCTTTCTTCAACACATATGTAGCCAAAATTGAGGAGCCTTGCTTTAAGTAGACAAAAAGAGTATACATAAAGAATTCAGCACCATTAATAAAACTGCTTCTTGTCTAGTGTAAGGGTAATAAGAATGTGGATGTCAAAAAGGTTCTAAAATATTTTTAGACTTTTCCTCCAAGAAAATGAAATTCTGGATTATTTATAAATAATTACACACTGATTTCTAAAAATTTTGAACGTATACTTAAGGCCAGACAATTTCAGGCCAGAAATCATGTTCATGTATATTCAAAAGCTTCATTGTTTGTAAAGTGAAATCTACTGTTTCTAAAAACTGCTGACAGATTCCATATTTATAAAGAAATGAATATTCTTTAGTTAAAATTGAGCAGTATCCTTCCTTAATTTTATCAGTAATAATGTACTTAATAACAATCTCAAAAGGAGGCAGAGTCTTCAAAATAATTGTCAGATGCCAAAAATTCATAGCTTTTCATTTAAAAAAAGAAGTAAATAGTTTGAAAACTGGTTATAGAAGGTAACTTCTCTGGATGGTTCAATGATTACTATTTTCTATCATTAATTGACAACTACAGAACTTTTAAAATTAAGGCCCAGTCATTTATATGAAGTCACTCATTCAAGATTTATCTTTCACCTTTAAAAGGAAATGCAATGTTCACGGAACAATTATCCAGTCAGCTGTAAGCACTGCAATATATACTTTAGGTTATAGAATGGCCAAAGCATTAAAACAATAAAAAGCATGGCCCGCCCTGGTGGCGCAGTGGGTTAAGCAGTGCACTGCGAAGCAGACCACAGCCACTGCAGCACAAGTTCGATGCCTGCTGCCAGCCAGGGACTGGACCCACATGGCACAGCAGACCTCTCCTGCTTTGCCCACTGCTCCCCTCAGCAGTGTGTTTCAGTCAAATTTGCCTGTTCTGCTCCCCACTCTGTCTCTGATGGATCCTCCCACCCCCCGCACTTCTGGCCTGTACCCCAGTTCTTGTATGAATAAAAAAAAAATCTTTAAAAAAAAAAACAATAAAAAGCAATCATTAATAAATGTTACTAGTTTTAAACACTAAGAGCTTGAAACACTTCTCCTAGTAACTCAAGAAGCTAGTGTACTGACTTCAATAATAACAGACAATAAAAAGGGACAGAATCAACAGATGAAAATGTCAATATTGCCCAGCTACTGAAAATTAAGTGGAAATGATTTTTAATTATTTGTTTAATAAAAAGTATTGTTAAACATCTGTTTTTGACCGATTTAAGGTAAATAACTAATACCACTGTCTTTTTTTAAAAGCAGATAATCCTCAGTCACTACCAAGTTACTAAAATGCATCCTGTTTCTAGACCATTAGAGACCTCCAGTCTCTTATTTTAATCTCTTTTAAACATTTTAACAATTTAATTTTCCTAAAGCGAAGTCAAAACTGTTGGCAAACATTCCAGATTCTTTATAATCTGGCACCCATTAATTCTGTCAGCCATAATACTATCCCCTTTGGACCATATTCCTTCTGCACCTTGTCACAGGAGTTAATTTTAGTAATAACCACTGACTCATTCACTTCCAGGAATCTCTTCTAAAATGTAATATGGAAAATTCACCAAGATCTTAACTAAAGTATAGCTTAAATTGTGAAAAAGTCAAAATGGCCTAATACAAAAATTGTTACTTAAACTGAACAAAATGTATTTAAAAACCATTTACAATGACATAAGAAATGCATGTGATACAATGATGAGTTTGTTTTTTTTTTTAAGATTTATTTTCTTTATTCATACAAGCATTGGCGTACAGGGTGGTGAGACGATTCACCAGAGACAGAGTGGGGAGCAGAACAGGCAGACTGAGTGAAACACACTGCTGAGGGGAGTAGCGGGCTAAGGGGAGCAGCAGGGGAGGCAGGAGAGGTCTGCTGTGCCATGTGGGTCCCTTCCCTGGAGGGCAGCAGGGATCGAACTTGCACTTCAGTAGCTGCGGTCCGCCTCGCAGTGCATTGTTCAACCCACTGAGCCACCGGGGAGGCCCCGAAAGATGAGTTTTTAAGAATTGTTACAAAATTAAAATAATGTGCTCGCAGCATAATCGCAATCAAGCTAAAATACAATATAGAAAAAGGTATGGATAAGACTGCAAAATGTTGATGAATTATCTTTGTTTGGCAAGGGTATCGATTTTTCTTGATATTCTGCTATATCCAATTTTCACTTTTAGGTTTAAAAATCCTATACATCCTTTAAGATGCAGAAATATCTTTCCAATAGGAAGTCATTAGTCCTTAAGCTCCCAGCTACCTTGATCAGTAGAGCAGGAGACTCTTTAAAAACTTTTCTTGTTCTTTACTTTCAGTTATGTTTAAGCTCTATTTCATATTCATAATTTTGTAATTTATATGTTATATACACTTTCAGTAGGACTGGACACAGTTGATCACTCCCACGTTCATAAAATACTTTTTTTACTTGGCTCTCTCTCTTGTTTTTTCTCCTACTGGAGTACTTGATCCTCAGTGTTTGCTGATTCCTTCCTTCTCAGCTCCTCAAATTTTAACTATTGAAATGCTTCACAATTCAGGTCTAAGATTGTCTCACCTTTCTTCTCTTCCACAATCAGTACCATCTCTACCATGTTAGCTGTCTATCTTGGGCCTTTCCCCTAAACTCCAGACTCATAAAATACTTATATGTCCAGGATGCATCAGGGAAACTTCCATTCTTCTTCCACCAAAGCTGTTCCATTTATTTAGTTTTTCTCATTTTAGTACTGCAACTATATCATTCTTACTACTGAAATGAAAAATCTTGGGTCAATCTCACCTGTCCTCTATAAGCAACCCAATCCAGCTAATCTCATTAACTTTATTTTCAAGATACATCCAGAATTCAAACACTGCTCATCATCACTAAACTGGTTTGAATAGCCACCATTTCTCATCTGTATTATTACAAAGTCTCCTAACTGGTTCTACAACATCCACCTTTTCTCCTAGAAATCTATTCACTACCAGCATTTAATAGTGATCCTTATAAATAATGTCATTCTTCCACTCAAACCCTCTAAGAGCTTACCATCATTTTAAGAACAAATGCCACAGCTCTTAGAGTAGTTTCTTATGAAACTATATATGCCCCAGTCTCACTTCTAATCCAGTCACTTTGGCCTTGTATTGCTGCTCATGCTTCAGGGCTTATTCCTGCAATGGGACCTTTGCCACTACCTAGAATATTCTTCTCTCTGAAAGTTACAGTTCACTTCCTCTACATCTTTGGATCAAATGTCATTTTATCAGGGAGCTTCCTGACTAGCTTACAAAAACTAGCAATCCTTCCATTCAATATTCATTACAAACCTTTTTTGTGTTTTATCTCCACAGCACTAAATACCATCTAATACCATCTATATATTCATTTATTTGTTTGCTGTCTTATTAAGACATAAGTTTGTTCTTTCACATCTTACCTTCAGTTGCAAGAATAGAGCCTTGCCACATTATAGGCACTCAAATATTTATTTACTGAATGATCAGATAAATGACCTTTTATTTATTGGTGATATTTTATTAGACAGTATGCACCTTGAAAAGAGTTGAAGTTTATTTGAATCTTTCAAATCACTTGGCAGGATTCAAATGCCTCTAAATTTTTCTGCCCAATTAACTGAACAGAGTACTTAAATCAGGAAATAAGATTCAAAATTTATAAAGGCTATAAGCAAACAAACAATATAACCATGCTTACCTGTTCTATTGCACTCTTTAATTTGTTCATGTGGCTTTCAAAGAGAGGAAAATGTGAAAAAAAGAATTCATTAAATTTGTTGTTTTCATCTTCATCTTTGGATAATGTAAAGATTACCCCAATTGCAATCTTCTTTTTCCGCACAATTCCTGGGTTAGGGCCACAGCTTTCATCTGACAGATTAAAGCTTTCTTCTACAGACCTTAAAAATAAATTTTTTAAAATTAAATTAAATTTTTTATAAGTTTAAATTTTTTAAACTTATAATTCAATCTTCTTGCTTATTAAATGTGGGTAAGCCAAAGGTCTTTTACTATTTTATAAAAAAATTCTTTATGAAATCTACTAGCTATTCCTTTATGCTCATATTTTCATAAGAAATTTTAACAGGGAGTATGGTAAGTTTTTGTTTAGTCAGAAGTCATTAAAAAAGGAGATAGTTTTCAATTTATAACCAATATAACAATGACTGAATTTTAAGGTTTTTAGATGAGTCTGATATAATCTCTATATTATTTTAGGATCTACATGTCTCACCTTTTGACTGCAATAGTAAAATCAAAGATGAACTACAGAGAATGAGCAAAGAAAGAAATAAGAATCTTCAATATTTATAACTGTACTTAACATAGATTAAAAACAGATCCTTTCGGGCCTCCCCGGTGGCACAGTGGGTTAAGCAACACACTATGAAGCAAACCGCAGCCACTGCAGCACCAGTTCGATCCCTGATGCCGGCCAGGGAGGGGACCCACATGGTGCGGCAGACCTCTCCTGCTGTGCCCGCTGCTCCCCTCAGCAGTGTACTTCCGTTGATCTGCCTGTTCTGCTCCCCGCTCTCTGTGGTGAATCCTCTCACCCCCCACACCTCTGGCCTGTACCCCAGTGCTTGTACGCATAAATAAATAAATCTTTAAAAAAAATAAATAAATAAAAATAAAAAAAAAACACAGATCCTTTCAAGAATGAATTTGCCAAAACACAAACATGAAAGCTGAAATATCAAAACATGCAATATATGACTCAAAGATTTAAGAGCTAAAACTGTAAAGCTCCTAAAAACAAACAAAAAACCCCAGCATGAGGGCATCCATAAGGTATTCATGATATTGGACTTGGTAATTATTTCCTAGCTATAACATCAAAAGCATAAGCAACAAGACAAAAATAGTTGAACTATGTAAAAACTATTGTACATCAAAAGATGCTATTCATCAATTAAAATTTCTTATGAAAATGTGAGCATATTGTACATCAAAGGATGCTACTGTACATCAAAGAATGAAAAGGCAATGCTTGTAATGGGAGAAAATATTTGTAAAGCATATGTCTGGCAGTGAATTGATAGCCAGATTATAAAAGAATTCCTACAAATCAATAACCAAAACACCTGATTAAAAAAATCACTAAAAGATTCCAAAGTCAATAATATTTAAATAACCTCAAAAGAAGACATAATACACACACGACCAAAAAACATGTAAAAGCATGCTCAACATCCCTAGTCATTAGGAAAATACAAATCAAAATCTTAATGAGACACTATTTCCTACCTATTAAGATGACCATTATCAAAAAAATAGAAAACAACTATTCTTAAGGACATGGAGAAATTAGAAATTTTGTGAAGCATTTCTGGTGGAAATGTAAATGTTACAGCTACTATGGGAAAATAAAGATTCATTAAAAATTTAAAATGTGAATTACCATATGAGTCAACAATTTTACCTCCAGGTATGTAACTAAGAGAACTGAAAGCAGGAACTTGAATGTGTATTTGTATACCCATGTTCATATCAGCATTATTCACAATAGCCAAATGGTATAAGCAACCCAAATATTCATAGACAAATGAATGGATAAAAATATCTCTCTCTTTCTCTCTCTCTCTCTCATTCTTTCTCACACACACACACACACTGGAATGTTAAATCATAACAAAGAAATTCTGATACATGTTATAACATGGATGAACCTTGAAGACACAAATTTTAACAAGTGAAATAAGCCACATACAAAGGTCAAATATTGTGACATTCCACTTATACATCTGAAGTTAAATTCAAAAAGACAGAAAATAGAACAGTGGTTGTCAGGTGTAATGGGCAAACCAAAGCATATTTGTGAATTACTATTTAATAAGTAAAGCATTTTAATTTTGTGTTTGGGGAGATAAAAACGTTGTGGATATGGTGATGACAGTTGCACAGAAATGCAAAGGTATATCAAATGCCACTAAACTGTACTGATAAAAATGGTGAAAATCGGGCCTCCCCTGGTGGCGCAGTGGGTTAAGCAACGCACTGCGAAGCAAATCGCGGCCACTGCAGCACGAGTTCGATCCCTGCTGCCGGCCAGGGGG
>JAGFMF010012090.1:1167561-1184788 GCA_019455555.1 Galemys pyrenaicus | reverse complement strand
TCTGCCTGTTCTGCTCCCCGCTCTCTGTGGTGAATCCTCTCACCCCCCTACACCTCTGGCCTGTACCACAGTGCTTGTATGCATAAATAAATAAATCTTTAAAAAAAGAAAAATGGTGAAAATCACATTATGCATAACTTACCGTAATAAAAATAAATGCACTATATCTATAAATTCTTCCAAAACTGTAAATTGAAATGTTTTAACTTACCACCTAGGAAACACCCCATTCTCCAAACTAGTTGTTTGGCTGCGTCGCCAACGTCGCTGATAGCTGCTGGCACAACTTCGGGTAAGTGAGGAGTTTGGGGAGGGAAACGGAGTAATAAGCAAGCTGCTGAGAGATGCTGTCAAGTCAGAATAAAAGAAAGTATACTGTATGAGTCAATAATAATAAGCATAAGAATAAATTCCTTTTTAACAAGTTTAATAAGTGATAACTCAAATTATCCATTTTGCTTCATAAGCCTCTAAAATTTCCATGAAAAAAAATACATCACTGCTGGAACAAAGCAGCCAAAGGAGAAAAATCATAAATTAACAGTGTGTTAGTAAGAGGCTCTGAGACAATTCCCTTTTGAAGTCCTAACTTCCACCTTCAGAGGAAAATGCTACTTTGAAACAAGGTATACCACTTTTCGCCACCAGACTACCCTCTACTTCAGGAGAACCCTTATATCTTACATGAAATCTGAACTTGAACTGGAGAGTTTGAGTGCCATCTAAAGATGTCATTTACAAGGACAAATTGGGGACACTTGGTGGGGAGGGGGGTGGGGGAGAGTTGAGGGCAGATGGGAGCACGGGGAACTGAGGTGATGGTTCACTGGTGATATGGTGATGGGGAATACATGGGGATTACAATTGATGTCAAATATATATAAACTAAAGGGGAAAAAATGTAAAAATAAAATAATAAAGATGTCATTTACAACTTTACTACTTAACTAGCTCTGTGACTTTAAGAAACACAGTTAATTTCTTTCTCTATATTCTTCATTTATAAAATAGGGCAAATAATAGCCATCTAAAAAGAGTACTAATTAAAAATCAACTAAGATAACATATGTGAAACATCTGTCACGGTGATACAGTCATAGAAACTCAAAAAACATTAATTTTTTTCTTCAAAAAACATGTCATTTAAAAGTACTCATGAACCACCTGTGCAAAGGCATTAAGCCTCTGTACACTTGATCACTTTCCTAGGATCATGGCTATCCACACTATGCTCCAAAGAAAAGAGCA
This sequence comes from Galemys pyrenaicus, assembly GCA_019455555.1. NCBI lineage: Eukaryota > Metazoa > Chordata > Mammalia > Eulipotyphla > Talpidae > Galemys > Galemys pyrenaicus. The sequence continues at coordinate 1,183,540 of JAGFMF010012090.1, read as the reverse complement.
GAGTCTGCAGACAGCTCTCTGAAGCTTCTCAGGGGTAATGATTAACACACTCCAGTAGAGTCCACTCTTGATTATAACTGCTGCAGTCTCCTAACTGTGGGGCTTATTCTCTCCCTAAATCGCTTCTCTGCAGTTCAAAAGTTCTGTTCTTGCCTAGGGTTTCAGAGCTACAATCCTCTTTTTCTCTTGGACTAGGGTTCTTCTTCTTCTCCCTACTGGATGTGGACAGGAAGACAATAAGAACTTGTTTTTACTTGGAAATATTTTTGATTACCATCTGCATGATTTTAAACACATACTGGAAATTTATCAAGTAATTAAAACAGAGAAATATTATTAACATCCATAAAGATGTTAATGCCATTTTATACGCCAGATTATAAATTAATTTGCACAAGTCTGAGAACTAGAGAAACTCTCTATGACAAATTCAGTGTTGGACTAACAATAAATTCTGACCTATTTTTTTTAAAAGACCACATTTAATCACTTAGATCATATACCGCTATAGTGTAAGATTGGGTATGTAAAACTAATTTGGGTATGACTTCAGTGAAAATTCAAATGGTATACTTTACTAAATTCTGTTATTTAAAATATGTTAGAAAAAGAAGAAAATACACTACTTAAATGGCATATCTGAAAAGTCAAACTAACCAGGTCTTTCTCTTTACAGATGAAGAAAATGAAGGGTAGACACATTAATTTATCATTTCTGAAATCTTGGATAAAATATTGAGAATTTCTGTCACAGAAGAGAAAACTAAAGCTCTATATTACATATAAGGGAAATGTAAATTCCTAACAAAAATGTAAAATTCAATTAGAAAAGGGTGACATTATTTGAAAGATGCAGCTTTTGTGTATTAGCAGTTCTCAACTCTAGCTGTCTATCAGAACAAAGTGCTGACTTTTTCATTTTCTCCCCAAATACATATCTCTAAGCCTTCTCTAAGAATAGAATTCAGAAATATCAGAATATTTTTGGAAATTTCTTGTTATTCAAATGCATAACTTGGGAATTACAATATATGGTAAATCTGAGGTCCTAAGACTTCCTATCTATGTCAAAACCGAATCATAAACAAATTGAATAGCATAGTCATATGACAACATAACGGATGACCATAATGAATCAAGTTTCTTCTTTCTAACAGTATTTCAAGCCTAACATTATTTCTTCTTTCACTTAATTTGACTTATGGGCCCTGACAAATACTTGTTCTTGAAGTGGTATGCCCTACTCCATGCCTTTGCCTGGATAACTATTATTTATTTCTCAAGCAAGTTGTCCTTTATAGAGGCTAATTGCCAAAATCAAGTCAGGCACCCTTTCTCTGAACCTCTTTGCACAGTTCTACACAGAATACATCACAATGAATTATCACAATTAATTTTCCTGACTATTCTCTATAGAGTTTGTTCCCTAAGGGTAATAGCTGGGTTTTAGTGTTTTTTATGTTTTTATTTTCTATCTCTAGCATGTTTCAATTAAAGTTTGATAGACAAGTTTTAGAAGAGTCCACATTTGAAAGAAATACTTATAACAATGCTTAAACTCTGGGCTAGAGATAATCTGACAGTTCAAAATGTAGTGAGAAGAAACAGAAACAAGTAAATGCGTTATTTTTCTACCATATATCTAAGCAATCTCTTGATCAATACTTCTATTCTTGTACTGGCTAAGCCTAACCCAAGTGTATGCTGCATTCATCCAGACATGCTTCACCAATTTTTGAACAATTTTAAATTTTAAATGCTATTTCTGTAATTCTCTTGTAAGGCTAATAATTATAACAAACTACACACACACAAACAGATGAGAAAGGAAAAGATAAAAAAAGATAAACAATGTCAACCAATAGTGATTTTATAAAAAAACTGGATTGAATATATGGACATGGCATTACCAGAACGTGCTATGCCACTGTCTCTGTCCTCATTGAGCTCTCTTCCAGGCATGTCCATTGGGTTGCTGTGAACTGTGAATCAAGCATAACTGTCAGTTACATAATATACTGCTATTAAAAGGATAGATGTTGCTCCTTTTAAACAGCAAATTAAATCATGCTCATCTCATTGCATTCATTTTCAATAGCATGGCACAAACCCAACACCAAGAGCTATTACTCAGTTGAACAAGCTTTGAGATCTATCTGAAGATTTGCTATTTAACATGAAAGTAATCTATGATATAAAATCTAAAGCAACAATGGGTCACTAAAATATATATATATATTAAAAGTGCATTCAATGACACAGGAATTGTTCACAATATACTATTAAATGAGAAAAAAACAAGCTATTATACAGTAAAAGCTATGGTGCAAAATCATGGATATCTGATTGTGCATTCTACTATCTTGTCTATATATTAAATAATTGTCTGTAATAAACATTTTAAGAAAACTAAATAGTATAATTCCAATTTTGTTTTTTAAAAATGTCATGTCTAACTGAAAAAAAATGGCTAATATATGTTTTTTGCCAACTTTCTAAATTTCCTGTAGCAAATATGTATTGTTCATATCATTTGTAAGGAAAACAAACAATAGTTAAAACAAGAAGTTAAATAAAACTTCTGTACATAGAAGCATGAACTTACTCTATATGCATCCATTTAAAGAAATAAACAAATTATATGCCTTTCAGAGTATTATAATGGTGCTTGTTCATCTAAATCTTAGCTCCAAGAAAAATCATCCTTATGGAATAGTGTAGACCAGAAATTTTACAATAATAAGATGGGATATTTTCTGCAATTGGTGAACCATGGTACAAAGCTGTTCAGCCATGGAAACAAGATAGTGTCACATTAGAAATTTCAGCTGGTATTTTAAGATATAAAATGATGTTCATATTAAAATTTGTTTTAGAATTCTATATTTAAAACCATTGACATAGAACTAACAAGTTTCATGGAAATGGCAATTACACTGAAAACTCAATTTTTGGAAATTTTAAAAACATATTCAGTAGAAAGCAATCAAGTTCATACACTTCCTAAGCAATGTTTTTTAACCTCACCACACCCAATTTCATTTATCTACTCTCTTGTTTCCACAGCTTATCTATAGTTTCTAGCCACTGGGGCACACCAACTAGTCTACCCACACAGCACATGGCAAACCTGCAAAGAAAGAGGCACTCCTGATCAGGCGGAGCGGACCCTGTTCAGAGAACGCCCGCCTGGGGCTGCAGAACTGTGAAAGACCTACATGGCAAAAACGTAAAATACACATGAAAGAGGGCTGTTAGAAAAGCCACAATGCGTAAGGAATAAAAAGTGAGTTAAGGCAGCACAAAAGCAGACCAACATATATAGATGGAAACTTTTAAACTAACCAATAATAATTCAAGCTGGTTCCTGTTTTTGGAAACCAGATTCCTTCCAGTCATGACTTATGTTAAACCTAACAATTTCGTGCCTATTTACTAATAAATCTGTATTAGTGATAAAAGCAAGTCTCCAGTATACAAGGTAAAAATTGTCTTAAATATTCCATATTTTCTAATATAAAACAATGTTAGTGAAGGACTACGGGTGTTTTGGTCATGGGTGTGGTGTGGTAACATCATCAGAAGGGGGTGATCCTATACCTCCAAATCATATATAATGTTGCAAACCAACACAGCCTCAAAAAGAACCAAAACTAAAAAAATTAAAAGATTCAAAAAGCACAGTAATGTTATCTATAATTTTTGACATTTGCCATATATTTATTTTTCAAATGTCAGTTTTAAGGTTACAGTATTCTGCATCTGCAGTAAAGAAAGAGAAAGTCACTTAAGCACTTAGCTGAGAAAATAGAACACAATATACAATCAAGAGCAAACACAGAAAAGGGATTTATTTGCAAATTAATATGGAAATTTAGAAATCACTAACCTAGTGATTAGTTACAAAATAATGGGGAAAAAAAAAATCAAAGCTCCCAGACCAGGGGGTCAGCCACTATGGAAGCAGGAATGTCACTCCTAGCTGAGAGAGCAGCTGCCACATGCCTAACCAAGAAAAGTCATCAGTCTAAGGACTGAGAAAGAGCAAAGTCTACAGCATGGAAACTAATAGCTGAGTTGCCTTTTAGTTATATTTAATTAAATGGTCGATCTACACATCTAGGAAAATTATCTAGGATAAAATTGGGAACCAAAAATTTTTAAAAGTGATGGTGTTATTTTTCAAATTAATAGACATTTTTCTACTAGAAGAGGTCCTATAATTACAGTGCATGTGCAGCAATCCTTGCATGTTTCATTGTTTTGCTTTCTTTGTTTCTTACCTATTTACTTCAAAATTTAGCTACTCCCTTATGCTCAAGCACATGACTTTATATGCAGATACAAATGTATATGTACATGTGCACACAAAGAGAGAATTCATCAGATGGGAACCCTCCTTTTCCTATCACCCTACCTATAAACTTAACCAAATTCTTAATCATGAATGCCTCCTTCCTGCCTAAGTAGTAATAACAGGTAACACTCACTATTCACAACTTAATTCTGTATAAAGGACTCACTTGAGTGAAAAATCTTGAGAGGTTCCTCCCTCTCTCCCTTCCAAAAATAATTCTTCTAAGCCACCTTGGATTTTAAAAATCTCACTCTACCAATTATCACCTCTATCTCTAACTTCATCCTCTTTATGACCTCATTTTCTATTAGCATTTAAACAGTCAAACTCTTCTACCTGTTCTTCATTTTTGTAATCCTTTAGCTCAATATTCAGTAATTCTTAAGATGTAATGCAAAGACCACTAGACAATATTTTCTTCTCACTCTTTTCCTTGGTCACTTCATTCATTCTCACGCTTACAGTGATTACATGTTAATGATTCTCAAATACATGCTAGAGACAGCCAACTATCTGACAAAAAATTGCGTCCTCCCTTATTTGAAAGGAAGTCCCTAGGAAGCAGCTATCCTGCAAGTGACAATACTTCTAAAATCTTCTTACAAATAGGTGAAGCCATGTGATTAGTTACCACAAATGGGGCATGCACAAAAATAATGTATGTCACTTTTAGGCTTAAATGGATTATGAAGTGGATGTACCTTGTACATACTCAATTCCTTTCTACTGGCTTGCAAAAGCTAAACATAACCTTGGAAGGAACATATTGGAGGTAGAATGCAAAGAAGGAAGGAGAGTGAACCTTTAAAATATTGCTTGGAGGAAAACTGCTCATCAATGAAGAACACCCTTTTGAACTTTACATCAACAAGTAAAAACTTCTGTTGCTTTAAAATTTAAAATTGATGTTATAGCAACTACCACCACAATACATCTATAAGACATTTATTAAGACCTATCTAACTACAATGGTTATCTTTACTTGGATATCTCATCAATGCTTCCAACATGCCTAACCTAAAATCAATTCCCAATTTCTTCTGTTCCTGCCAGCGAATGGGACTAATACAAATGCAATTACACTTCCAGATAACAAAGTGCAACCTTTATTCATTCTTCACTCTCACACCTTCTATCTGATTACTAAGTCCTATCCACCAAATTTCCTTTAATGAACTTTTCAACAATTCTCTTTTCTCACTGACAACAATATTAATTGGCATATAATACATGCTTGGTAAATATTTGCTGGTTTTGGACATTTAAAAGAAATTAGAAATCGTGTTCATATAGCCTTGACTCACATTTAAGAATGTGTAAGTTAAAACCACTCATTATTTAAAATCTATAATGGATTAATTTCCTGTTCTATATTAAAATAGAAAAGATGAGTAAACCTAGTCTCTATGGTGCGTATTACCTTTACAAATGTTAACAGATTCACTATTGTTAAAACTAATAGTTTTTCATACAGTCTGGGAGCTTTGCAAAACTGAAAAAAGATTCAGTTATTTCCTTGGCACATATTTACTTTTATTAAAACCACTATCATAGTTAATCTAGTTTTAAAAAGAAGAATTCCTATTTTTCTATAAAATAAACATAATTCTTTCTGAAGTATATGCTTAACTTTGTAATGGGCACCCAGTAGATGCTTGATAAATGGTTTGCTAATTTGAACACGATAAAAAAGAAAATAGAAAGTTCAAGTCAGAAGGAAAAAAACTATTTTCTACTAATACATGTAATTAACACATATTTAGTCAAATAAATTAAAGATTCTTATTCAACAGAGAATAGGAGAAATATTCATCCTATTTTAACTGCCATCTGCTATCTGAGATACTATAATTCTTTATGCACTGGAAATATGTGCATTAGCAACTTACTTGAACTTTCTAGGATAAAACAAATGATCAGAAACTTTAGAAAGTTTTTCATTTCAAATACTGAATTTTAATAACAACAATAATCAATTAAACAAATTACAAAGTTATTATTATCATATATTTTTACAGAGCATCAAATTTGAGTATCTGCTCAGTTGAATTACAGTTCATGAAAATGAACACTATTTTAAAGTTACTTTTATGGTGAGGGAAGAAGGAAAACAATAAGATGTAATACCAGTTTTCCTCAACTGAAATATTCAAGAGAGTTAGCAAGGATGTTTTATATCAATAACGGTACCTTTCAAAGATATTATCTAAATTAAAAAAAAAATTAGATATATCTTTACCAGTTCTCTTTTACAGATAAAAAAACAAATGTTATATTTAAATATAAGATATTTTTCAAATAATGCAAATGTTAAACATGCAATTTGAATGTTTTTCCACTTCTAATATTCAAAAATCTCTTTGGTCTTAGATCTACATTACTAAGAAAAATTTAGAAATCCTTACTATATATCTATCTAACACTTTAAAACTTATAAAACCAAAGGAATCATTTACCTATATTTCCAAGTAGTCCATTAATAATTGTGTTATTGTCAGCCTTTAGTGTATTGTTGTCCTGATTGATAAATTCAAGACTGTCTTGCAGCCTAAGAGGGAAAAGAAAAAAGTAATAATAGCAAATTCATTTTATGTTCCTGATGGCAATTCTTCACAAAGTCCAGTGTAAAACAGTGTTTTAAGTTTTCCTATTCATACTGTTACAGGGCAGGGAGAGGAGTACTTTACAACTCCTAAACTTGCACTTTCTGAATGGGTTTTGCTATTTGTTACATTAAGATAAACACATAAAATTTTTAATGGAAAGGAACTTTAATATAATTAGGGTACAATAAAGAAAGGATAAAGAACATAGTTATTAAGTTAAGCATTTAAAGTTACTTATTATTTGGGCCTCCCTGGTGGCGCAGTGGGTTAAGAAATGCACTATGAAGCAAACCGCAGCCACTGCAGCACTAGCTCGATCCCTGCTGCCAGCCAGAGAGGGGACCCACATGGTGAGGCAGACCTCTCCTGCCTTGCCCACTGCTTCCCTCAGCAGTGTACTTCAGTTGATCTGTCTGTTCTGCTCCCTGCTCTGTCTGTGGTGAATCCTCTCACCCCCCACGCCTCTGGCCTGTACCCCAGTGATTGTATGCATAAATAAATAAATCTTTAAAAATAAATAAATAAAGTTACTTATTTTTTTTAGTGTAAAAGTTTAGTTAAATAGGATTGGCTTAAAGCAAGGTTTAAAAGTTTGCTATAAGTTTAAATGATTTTTTAGCAGAAACTTATATAAAAGGGTTAGAAGGAGTTAGATAAATTTGGGAGGAAAAGAATAAAATTAAAATTAAGATGAAAGTTGTTATTGTTAACCTTTTTACAGGTCTCTCACCCACATCTGTTTTAATTACTTTAAGACTAAAAAGCAAGGGCAGTTTTTTTACATGTGACTTTGCTTTACATGTTTTTTTGCTGTATTTTTATTTTGCTTATTTTTTTCCCCTTCCTTCTGTCCTCTCTGCCGAATTTCTTTTTTTCTGCTTAGCTCTACTCACTTAGGGCGGAACCAGGATTTTGGAACTTTTTCTTTTTTGGGGGACAACCCTGTTACAATACTATAAATTAACCATTTAGGTCAGAGATTGGCAAACTACAATCTGAGAGCTAAATTCAATTTCCTATCTGATTTTATTAATAAAATTTTACTGGAAAATTGGCATAAGTATTGTGTATGGTTGTTTTCACACTATAGCGAAAGAGTTGAGCAATTATGGCAGAATATCTGGCCCACACAGCCAGTAATATGTACTACCTGGACTTTTACAAAGAAAGATTTTGACCCTGATTTAAATTACAAAGTAAGCACCAACTAGAAATTTGAATCTGAATTTACTGAACATTTGAATCTGAAAATACTTTTAAACTTTTGGAAGAAAGAAGAGTAAGAAATTAAACAAAATATCTGAAAATTATCTTTAGTTCACATAATACAAATGGTCTACATTACATCTTTTAGCAAATCATTCAAAACAAAAATATTTGTCATTAGTACCATTGCACAATGTAAACTTCCTGATACTTTGAAGGACTACCAATTACAAATATGAAGAAACTGATGTGATTATAGCAAATTCTACTGATCTCAATGTAAAATCAATAATTTCTATTTTGAGTATTATACAAATTTTTAAACTTTCCATGATATCTAAAAATAACTGTGCCTCTTTTCTAGAAGAGTTACAGTTATTATAATCTTAGCTAATAAACCCCTTAAACATCTTTTTTTATGACTTTTTAAAAATATTTTTATTTATTTACGCATACAAGAGATGGGGTACAGGCCAGAGGCGCGGGGGTGAGAGGATTCACCAGAGACAGAGTGGGGAGCAGAATAGGCAGACTGTCTGAAAAACACTGCTGAGGGGAGGAGCAGGAGAGGCAGGAGAGTTTTGCTGGGTCATGTGGGTTCCCTCTCTGGCTGGGTAACAAACTCATGCTGCAATTGCTGCAGAAGTCCCACAGTGCGGCACTCAACCCCTGCGCCACCTGGGACGCCCCGCCTTCCCCCAGACATCTTTTTAGAGCATTTAAAATTAATGAAGGCTCTTGAGATTTTCTCCAGTTTCGAGTAGGTGATTCTTGCCTCATGATGCTTTTGACTTTGAGTGCCTTCATATATTCTCCCTAGTTAGAAATCTGACTCAGCCCTTGCACAATTCAATCCTGGATTCTATTACCACTGCACCCAAGCTCCAATCCTTCATTTGCCAGGTTCTAGCATGAAATTCATAGTCTTCATAATTCATCAGGTCCACGCTTGTTTCAGCTCGGATACAGTAGTTATACCTATAATACCTTTGTGCACCACCTAAGACTAACCTAGGCTAATTCTGCAGGGTATCTGAAAACTTCGAGCATACAACCTGTAAATGTTAACTCATCACAGGAATACAAATTGGAAAATCAGCATTCAAGATTTCACTTCCAGATACAGCTTCTAGCCAATCAGAGAAAAGGAAACCAGAAATCCCGTTCTTGAACTTAATTCAAAAATTATGAGGGCCTCCCTGGTGGCACAAGGGGTTAAGCACCACACTATGAAGCATCTGCAGCCACTGCAGCACAAGTTTGATCCCTGGTCAGGGAGGGGACCCACATGGCACAACAGACTCTCCTGCCTCGCCTGCTCCTCCCCTCATCAGTGTACGTCAGCCAATATGCCTGTTGTGCATTCTGCTCTGTCTTTAGTGAATTTTCTCACTTCCCCCGCGCCTCTAACCTATACCCCAGTTCTTGTATGTATAAATAAATAAAATATTTTTAAAAAAGAAAAGAAAATTCTTCCTTTAAGATGAGGAACAAGACAAAGATGCTAGTACTCAAATACTAGCTGGAGCAATCAGGCGAGAAAATGAAATAAAAGGCACCTAAATGAGGAAAGAGGAAGTAAAACTGACTATGTCTGCAGATGATATACTATGATATACAGAAAACCCTAAAGACCACCAAGAAACTACTACAACTAATCAATGAATTAGTAAAGTTTCAAGACACAAAATCTACATACAGAAAATAGTCATGTTTCCATACACTAACACTAAACAGCTGAAAAAGAAATTTAAAAAACTCTATAATAGCAGCAAAGTAATAAAATACTTAGGAATAAATTTAACCAAGGAGTCAAAAGACTTTTACACAATGAAAATTACAAGTCTTCAATGAAAAAACTGAAAACAGAAAAAAGATATCTTGTGTTTATAAATCACAAGAATGAATATTGTTTAAATGCCCATATTACCCAGTTATATATAAATTTAATATAATCCCTATCAAAATTTCAATAGCAAAAAAAAATTTTTTCAATAGCATTTTTCTCAGAAACAGAAAAAACAATCATGAAACTTGATGGAATCATTTGTATGGAACCAAAGAGCAAAAGCAATCCTGAAAAAAAAAAAGAAAAAAAGCCACATACTTAACTATACTACAGACTTTTAACAGTTGGAACAGTTATGGTACTGGCATAAAAAAACATACAGATCAATAAAACAAAATCAAGAGCCTCAAAATAACCAATCCTATTTATAATGAAATGGTATTTGATAAGGGAATCAAGAATACTCCATGGGAAAAGACAGTCTCTTCAATAAATGATGCTGGGAAAACTGGGTAAACAGATGCAGAAGAATCAAGTTGTAGACCTATCTTACACTGTTCACAAGAATGAACTCAAAATGGATTAAAGGCTGAAACATAAGACCTGGGACCATAAAGCCCCTAGAAGAAGTCATAGGGAAAAAGCATCTTGATGTTTTCCTAACAGCAATTTTCTTCCCTGCTATACTACCAAAAGCACAAATGACAGAAACAAAAGAGCGGAACTACATCAATCTTAAAAGTCTCTGCACAGCAAAATAAAACACCAACAAAATGAAAGGCACCCTACCAAATGGGAAAAAATATTTTTAAGCCCTACATCTAATAAGATATAATATCCAAAAATCTATAAATAACTCATAGAGCAAAGTGAAAATACAAGTCCCAAATAGAAATCAAATAGTTCCTCTGAATATTCAGAAGATGAGATATTTTCCTAAAGAAGACATGAAAATGGCCGATACTGACTACTAACCATTAGTGAAAAGCAAATCAAAGTATAATGAGATATCACCTCATATCTGTTAGAATGGCTGTCATCAAAAAATAAGAGCTATCAAGAGTTGTCAAGGATGTAGAGAAAGAGGAAACTTTGTGCACTACTGGTGAAAATGTAAATAGATACATTATTGAACAGTATAGTGGTCCTTCAAATAATTTAAAATATGACTAACATATTATCCTGCAATGATACTTATGGGTATATATATCTAAAACAAATTAAATGAGGACCTGACACATATAATCACTCTAATGTATACTGTAGTATAACTGACAACAGTCAAAATATAGAGACAACCTATCTACCAATAATAAATTGGTAAAAAAGATAGTGTATGCACACACACACACACAAACACATATATAAACACATATATGTATATATGGAATTTAAAGAGTCAAACTCAGAGAAACAGAGAGCTAGTGGGCTGCAAATAGAGGAAATGGGGAGACAACAGTCAAAGGTATAAATGTCCAATTATAAATTTAACAGATTCTGGGAATCTTATATACAACACACTGACTACAGCTAATAATAGTGTATTATATATTTATATTTACAACTGTTATAATAAATCATAAATGTTTTCATCACAAAAAAGGAATGGTAATTATATGATAGGAGAGATGTTAGCTATGCCAACTATTATGTAATATATAAATATATCAAATCAACATATTGTACACGTCAAACTTATATATACTTTATGCCAATTATATCCCAATAAAGCCAAGGACAGAGGGGAGTCTTAATTCCATGATCTAGGAACAGAATATGAATTTATGCTACAACCCTTAGAGCAGTATGTTATTTTTCATACTTTGAACATCTTAAATAGTTCATTTCTCTCTGGATCCATAACCACTTACGTATTGAGACTTCCACAGATACTGCTGCCAGTCCGAGCAGTAAAAACTTTGCTGAGCATAAGCTGTGGAGGAGAACTATGAAAGAAAGAGAAGGAAGAGAGATCAAAACTGAAACACAATTACCTTTTTGGTTTAGTATAAATAAAAATGTGTAAGTCACAGAAATTTCACAGCATAGTTACAACAGCCATGAGGGTAGCATTAAATCCACCACAGAGCATATGACATGCACAACTGGAATGGAAACTATATAAAATCCTATCTTTAAAACATTACCTATTCTAAAAATGACTTGTGAAAAATAGGAAATTCCCTACCGGATCTGATGAATTTTTAAGGTGGATCCTTTGTAGCTCATTGCTACTGAACCAAACATCATTTCTCCAAGCATACTGGCATCAGAAGAGCACCGAGAACCCTAAATGAAGATCATAGCATTAACAAAGTAATTGAATTTTAAACCAAATCATTAGTTCAAATATTGATTTTATTAAAAATTCCTTTTAGTTATTTTACATAGTGGCTTTTTGGTGGGGAAAAAAGTGAGTCCATATTGGGGACACTGTTCATTTCATAATGTTTATATATCTAATGTCATTACACAGATTCCTTGGAGGAATTACATTGTTCTTCTTCAATATGAAAGTAACAGTATATCAAGCCAGTTCTCCTTATTGATTGGCATCCAGGTCAGTTCCAGGTGTTTGATATTAAAGTCAATGAACATTCTTAACTGCATCTTATACATCTTACACATATGCAATATTGCTCTATGACAGATAACAAGAAGAAGAATTCACCACATATGTGTAACAGTTTTTAATCACTCCTACTGTGCAAAAGAGAGATTCACAAATGGGGTAACATGTCTTTATTTTGTATTTTTTTTTTAAAGATTTATTTATTTATGCATACAAGCTCTGGGGTACAGGCCAGAGGTGTGGGAGGTGAGAGGATTCACCACAGACAGAGCCGGGAGCAGAACAGGCAGATCAAGGAAGCACACTGCTGAGGGGAGCAGTGGGCGAGGCAGGAGAGGTCTGCCGCACCATGTGGGTCCCCTCTCTGGCCGGCAGCAGGGATCGAACTCGTGCTGCAGTGGTCGCGGTTTGCTTCATAGTGCATTTCTTAACCCACTGCGCCACCAGGGAGGCCCAATATTTTGTATTTTTTTAAAAGGACTTATTTGCAAGATTATAAAGTCTTGTTTTCAATGAACTGATTACAATGTTATTCCTTCTATTATTCTTGAATAGTTCTCTTAAGAGTCAGAAGAAAACTAAATATTGAAATCACCTATTTGGTTTCCATTTAGACACTATAGTAAATATCAATTATTACCTATCAAATATTTATGTGCTACTTATTACTTAAGTTCAGTTTGTTTTAGGGAAGCAATAAGGTCAACTGAAAAAACTGTCTGACAAAGCCTCCCTTGAAAACAAGAGATTCAGAACTGGTTTCTATATTCAAAGGCTAAGGTAATAATAAGGCAGCAGCTTACTGAACTATCCGTTTATATTATATAACATAGACTTCACCAATGAGAGATAAATTAATGGAAGCCACTGGAAATATAGATGCAACAAGAATACATTAACTTGGCTAAGTAGAAAGATAAGGGAGCCTCAGTGTCTGAGACTTGTAGGGGTTTTCTTTTTTTTATTATTATTAGTATGTTTATTGAAAAAGCTGGTTTACATCATTGTATCTGCTTAGGGGTTTACAGGCTCAAACCTCTATAAATGCTCCTACCAATGCCCCAATAACTCTCCACCATATTCCTTGGGGCCTCCTTCATCCCTAACTTCCACCTTGCCACCCTCCCCACTTCTGGTTGCCTCTGTTTTGCAGTCACATGTAAAGGATTTGTTACTGATTCGGTTTTGTCTGACCCTTTGTTTTATTTCCCTATATTCCACAATCCCATATAGTACCATATAAGTGACACTATTGGGTATTTGAAGATATTCTGAAGCTCATATTGTATACAAATGGCCTAACTCGAGACTTCTTGTCATGTGAGGAAAATAACCCCTAATTTGGGTCACTATTTTTGTGATTGTCCAAATGCAATGCCTGATACAATTATAAAAGAAATGAGGAAAATGTCCTAGATAATTATTTAGGGCAGTGAAAATGAGGATTACTCAAAAATTTCATTAAGCCATTTCATCAAGGAAAATCAAGACTTCAAAGATTCTTCTATAAAGTGACAACAATAATCTATTTCACTATATATAACTATTTTTATATAACAGATACACATACATTTTAATCTTTCTCAGTACTATAATCTTAATTTTGTTTAAATAAAGGCATGGTTTTAAGGAAAAAATTCATTTCAAAAACACCAAGGTTAGTTAAAAAAATAAAAAGCAAGTCATCTGTTCTTGGGATTTGGTCAAGATAAAGTTATTATTTCAAGGTATAGAGGTTTAGGTAATAAGGACATTTTAAAAACAGAGTAGAACCATGTTTTAATGATCAAGTAGGTTAAATTTGTTTTTTAATAAGACAATTCAATGTAAATTTTACTTAGCAACCTACTTCTGCAAATGACAGATATGAGATCTTTCTCATACAAGTTCCTTTTTGTTATGTATAACTCCATAATAAATAAAATTTTTATTTCTTATATAATATTAGGCACGTTACACTAATTCAAATAACATGGAATTCATAGATTTTACTACTATACAATTCTCAGAAAACTAAATACAGTAAAAGCTCTGTTTTTTAAATTTTATGAAGCTATATGGTTTGCTATTAAGTTTTCTTTATCTGCTCTATGTCTACCAAATAGTTATTATCATGAGTTCATTACTATGTTATGTACTTTAATAGAATCTATAACCTATAATGAAAATTATAATTTTTTTTAAAAATTTTTTTAAAGATTTTTATTTATTTACACATACAAGAGCTGGTATAGGCCAGAGTCCAGGGCAGAGCAGGGAGCAGAACAGGCAGATCTATTGAAGTACACTGCTGAGGGGAGCAGCGGGCGAGGCAGGAGGGGTCTGCTGCAACATGTGGTTCCCCTCCCTGGCTGGAGGCAGGGATCGAACTTGTGCTGCAGTGGCTGCGGTTTGCTTCATAGTGCGTTGCTTAACCCAAAAATTACAATTTAAAAAGTACTATTATCTTTAATGCTTTTTTAAAGGCCCTATTTTTTAATTAAATAAAAGGCCCTAATTTAAGCTATCAATTCTTTTAAATATTAATTACCAGAGGTCAATAATTTACAATAATCTCTGTAAATTTAAGAATATGTTCTAGTTATTCGAAATCACATTTTGTATAATAAGCTACATGCTACAATAATTCAGTGCCTTCTTGCAAATACAGCAGACTTCCAGAACCACACTAAACTTACTACCAGTATATGTGATTACCTGACTTACTACCAGAATATGTGGGTATCTTCTTTAAAAAAGAAACTCTCTAGGCATTGTGATGCTAAATGGGTTAAAATCACTTACTGCGCTTCAGGTTTCTACAATATGCCCGCTATATTCACTCTTTATATAAAATATTAGGACAAAAGACAATCCTGTACAATTGATGAAACTGGAAATTTTCCCACATAAGTGACCTGGCACCATCAAGAACTTGTTGGAGTAACAAGGCAGTACCTCCTATTATTTCGATTTTAATAACTTCAGAGTTCATCTACATATACCATCACAATGTGGTCTAAGTCTCAATTTCCATCAAAATGCAATTACTTAATGACAAATAATTTAAAAGTCCAGGATTCAGTTCTGGCACTGCTAGTTATAAAATATTTGTGATTCATTCCTGCACAGTTGGATGAAACAAATTCACATCATATGACATCTGCTTAGTATAAAACCACTCATCTTATGTAAAATATGTTGATGGAGAAGTTCCTGTGTTATCATTAATTTATTTAATTCTGGTATTCTAAAAGAGCCACATACATAAAAAGGTATATTTCTAATTGCATATACTTCCAATCATTTTTATTTCATATTACAATTGACATTTCTTTATTTTTTTTTATTAATATATATATTTTTTTTTGTTAGTTATATTTGACATCATTTGTAGTCCCCAGGGGGTACCCACCACCATTTCACCCGTGCACCATCACCTCAGTCCCTTATGCACCCTCTGGCATCTT
>JAGFMF010012090.1:1146157-1157953 GCA_019455555.1 Galemys pyrenaicus | reverse complement strand
GAGAGAAAGAGAGAGAGAGAGAGAGAGAGAGAGAGAGAGAGAGAGAGAGAGAGATTGTCCACAGGTATAAATATTCTTAGTTTGTTGTTTTTTTTTAAGATTTTCATTTTATTAATGCGTACAAGAGCAGAGGTATAGGCCAGAGGCACAGGGTGGGGTGAGAGGATTCACCAGAGACAAAGAGGGGAGCAGACAAACAGACAGACTGAAATACACTGCTAAGGGGGGCAGCAGGCAAGGTAGGAGAGGTCTACTGTGCCATGTGGGTCCCCTCCGTGGCTGGGGATTGAAACCCAACAGTGCGGAGCTCAACCTCCTGTGCCAATGGATTTAATAGGAGAGTACTTGTAATGGAAAAATAGGACAAGGCTATTTGGAGTTATATCAAGAAAGAAGGTCTAGACTTATTAAAAGAGGAAAAGTGTCATCAAGGGAGCTGAATGAACAGGAGAAAAGGAAGGCAAAATAAACAAAAAAGGTAATCTAAATGAAGTTAAAGAACAAACTGAGTAAGGATATGAGAGAGCAAAGGATACAAAGTTGTGATCACAAGGAGATCTCAGAATGAGAGCAGAGTTAGCTAATAATTATACTCATGGCAAAGCCAAGAGCAGATCAAAGTAGAGTGCAAAAGAAGAAACTATGAGGCCAGAACATTAGATAGGTGGGCTGCCTAAGAATATGGTACAAAGTGATCTGAAAAGAAAGACTATCAACTAAGTGTAAGTAAAAGTTCTTGAAGAATACGGGGAACGATGAGCTACTAGATACAAAAAGAATGTAAGGAGAGAAAATGAGATGGTAGAAAACTCAATAATTCCCAGAATATTAATGAAATACTAATAATTTTATTTGCATTTCAAAGATAACTAAAGTCAGCTACTTTACTATAGAATACTGTCATCATTTAATCAAATTACAGAATACATATGAGAAATATAAACTGTATAAAGTATAAAATAGATAATATAAACTGTATAAGTATAAAATACTTATCCTATAATTAATATGCATAAGGTCATATGCATAAAGTAAATATTTATACAAAGTATTTCAGAGACGAGAAATCAATAATCTATAGCATGAAATCTTCATGAAATGGAAACTCAGTAATACTCATTTCTATACCAGAAGAGGCTATCGGTTACTTAGTATTTTTCAGCAACACATACATCTAACTGAAATACAGCTCACCTATGTTTTTAGCTTTTGACATTAATTCTATGTACTTGAGAACTTAAAAGAAAAATCAGAGAAACAATGGGAAAACGTTAAAATAATTGAGAGAGCAAAGTTAAGTTTTTTAACTGGTTTATACATAGAAAAAAACTTCTGTAGTAGGATTTATTTAAAATATAAAAAAGTTATCAAAATTTACAACCGAATTTATTTTATTGGAGTCATTGAGTTGAAATGATAGAATAGGGACACACAGTTAAGATGTTCACAGATGATCAAAAATATAACTGATAAATTCAAGTCCATGTCAAATAGCTAAAGAACATTAATTATAAAAATAATTGGATTATGATCAACACACTATCGAGCCCTTTATTTAAATTTTACATACAAAAAAATCCTACTTTCTATGTATCTATAATGAGCCTTCCTATATAAATACTAGAGCAGTGAATGACAAAAAGAGAATAAGACACACAGACACCAATAACTGATATGTAGTTTTAATAAATCAGGTATTTTAATAGCATGATTACCATCTGCTTAAACCATTCTCAAGTACTTTTAATTAAATTTATCACCACAATTTCAATGAGTTTTTCAAAAAAAATAAGCATAACTAATATCTTAGTATTAATTTTTTTTTTACTTCATGTATTTTAAATCAAACATATCACCAAATTTGTAACTAAACATGGGGTCATTTTGACAATAACAACATTTGAATATAACATCTTGAATTAAGCTGTAATTCTGTTGTATGTCTATTTCTTAAGTAGTTCTACTTTTCGAAATCCCTAAAAACTCCAGTTATGCACAACTGCCAACTCAGGTTAATAATAGCAGTGAACCATATTCATCTGAAACCACAAGACTGTCAGGTGACATACCAAGAAGTCTGAATTTAACTCAAATAAAAGCCTCTCCAAATTGCAATGCAAAAAGGCCTGGTCCTAGCAACAAGATCATGGATCTTGTTCAAGATCGTCTTCATGAAACCCACTGTTCACGACAAAAACTCATTCTTGTAAAAGGCTCCACCTATGCAGTTCCACTATCTCATAAGTTAACATCCTATCTTGTTCTCTTATTTCACTGTAAAGTCTGGGATTTTTATAGAAGCAAATTATAACTGCTTTTCAATTCCCTTATCCTTGCTATAAATATATGACAAAAGAAAGTCAATATAAACATTCTGTAAGGTGCAGTCTAGGAATGCCAACTTTTTTTTTTTAAAGGGTGCTTTAATTTAACAAGGACTGATTCTGAGCATAGCACTCAGGCAAACCATTGCTAGAAACCATCTCTTCAACAATGCCCATCTGTAATGAATTTAGGTTCACCTAATAAATAAGAAAACATCACAGCTCCTTTCTCAACTTTTCTGTGTCCAAACTCTTCCTTTTTACACAACAACTCTTACATATTTTTGGAAGCCATAGCAGACTTGTATTCTATGCTGATGACAAGGACTAATGATCACAGAAAATCAGAGTAGTCAATATGTAACTAGCTCACAAATCTGAACTCAATGTTGAATTCACTAAGACAAGTCTAGCATAGAATATTACCTTTGAATTTATAAACTTCAATAAAACTACCATGTTACACTGTATGTTTACTTTATGGAACAGAGTTATTTCAGCTTGCTTTAAAAACACTGCCTTGTTGTGGCAGCCCTCTCCTGCCGTATCCACTGCTCCCCTCAGCAGTGTATTTCAATCAATACTCTCACACACACACCCCCCACCAGCACCTCTGGCCTGTACCCCAATTCTGCCATGCATAAATAAATAAATCTTTTTTAAAAATAATAAAAATAAATAAAAACCCTGCCTTTTTGGCCTCACTGGTCACAGGGGTTAAAGTCTCAGTGCTATCAAGGTATCTCCAGACGCTGTGGCCAGCCCCAGCCAGGGAGCTAACCCACATGGTGCAGTAGAACTCTCTTGTCTCACGGACTGCTCCCCTCAGCAGTGTGTTTCAGTATATCCCCTGTTTTGCTCCCCACTCCTCCGATAAATCCTCTCATCCTCCCTACACTTCTGGCCTACACCCAGTTCTTATATGCATAAATAAATACAAATAAAGGCATTTCAAGGGGTTTGTATTTTAACAAATATCAGCAAATACTAGAAAAATCAAAATGTGCACCATACTGCATAACAGAAATGTCTTAATACAATGGGCTGTTAATCTACAACCTAACAAACAATATGATAACTAAGCCCAAGAATCATACCCCCCCACCCAACATGAAAGAAACAGAATGGGCTCTAAATCAGTGCTTTTTAAATCAAACAGATCTAAATAAAAACTCTGCCACATACAATTGCCGTGACCTTACAAAAGTATAGGGATAGTGTTTTATCTCTTCTACCCTTAAAACAGTGGAATTACTTCACAAGGTCTAAGAGATTTAAGCTTTCCCAATTCATTCACGATAGACCTATAACTACAAGTCTTCACTGAACATACTCACAATTTGTAAAAGCATGTTTACTGCAGCACAAAATGTATTAAAGGGGAAAAATCCTAGAAACAACTAAAATACCCACCTATAGGAAACCTGATAAAATACAATACATTCAGTAAAATATCATGTGAGACTTTAAAAGGATGAGCCAGAGTTACATATGAAGATTGCCAAGGTTAATCATCATATGAAGAAAAGGAAGGTTCAAAACAGTACGTATACCATCAGAATAGAGGTAAACAAATATATCAATATAGCTTATACGTGCATTAAACATTCTCAAGAAAGGAACACAAGATAGCTTTATTTCCATCATAATCTTAAGACAGAACACGATGTGTTTTTCCACTGAAGACTTTTGGGATAAAAAAGAACTATCCCAGGAAAAATTCAACAGCCACTAATTCCACAATAATCACCAAACTGCCAAGAAACTAAAAAACAATCAATGGAATAAACAGTTACAAAAAAAGCAGTGACTAAATTAATTATAAGTTTATTTCTCTAATGTCAATCTACTAACATCTCTATTCACTCAGACACACAAACCAAAAATAATATAAGTCGTGAAGTACCACTGAGTCTAGTTCCTAAATGCTTGAGTCAAGCCATCTAGCCACACCAAGACCATTCTAGCCTACACTACCATAAACCTCAGTGCTTCAATATAGTTTTCATCACCCCGTCTGCTTTCCTCCAACTTATTCTACACAGTGTAGCTAAAGTGGAATAATCTCAACACATCACTTACACACTTAAAAATTCCTTGTTAATACTACATTTCACTCAAGGTGATGTTCTAACTTCTTTTTGAACCTTAAAAGATTTATTGAACATCTGAAAAACAATTCCCAAAAGACTAACTTTTCCAGAAAACTAGAACAAGCAACACAAGTGCATTGGCTATATCACACTAAAACATGCATTAGGTACAAATACACAAAAACATGAAACAGATCATCATTCTTCAACAATCTGAGCAAAGAACAACATGGGTGACGAAGGAGAACACAGATGACTTATAAAAGGCTGGGCTCTTTAGACACCACTTAAAATAAAAAGAAGCATAAATGGCTAGGTGTATTCAGTTATATACACTAAAGTGTGCCTTTGATACTAGCAATCAGAGCATTTGTCAAATACCATTAACACACTATAAATATGTACAGTGTCAAAAAACTCAAACGCAGTTTTGCCAAGTAGGCAATATAACTCCAATAGGTTTCTCCATCGTCTATCATTGAATACACTGTAGCAACTTCAATTTTAAAGAAAAAAAGAAGGGAAATTGTACCCCTTTAATTTTTTCTATTATTAGTAAAAATAATAAAATCAAACAGAAAACAAACATCAATTCCGTTGTACACTAACATTTTTAAAGTACATCACTTATAGAAGAGGAATAAGAACAAAAACGTGTTTGCAAAGATTCCCAGCACAAGTCCGCTGGTGTCTCAAGAAGGGCCACTTTAAACCACTGATACAGCTGAGTTGTGGAATTCTTTTCCAGGTGTTCTAGGAAATCATGACAATAATTCAGAAATAAAGCAAGGATCATCTCATCCACAAGTGTAAAAGTCAACATAACTCCAATTCAAACAATCTCAACAAGTAAGACACTCCATACACCTGAGACATGGGCACCATCAGATTATCTCCAGAATTTCAGCATACTGACCCCTCTCAAACATGTACAGCCAACATGACACTAAATTCTTCATTGACCCCTGCCACAACTTTATTAATAGCACACTCTATATTATCTGTTTTACCTCCCACCCCTTGTCCATATCCACTCCAATCAGACTTTTAAATACATTCTCACTTTAAACTTTCTTCATTGGCTTTTATTTTTTTTTTACATTTCTGTTGCTTCCCTAAGTCTGGTTTACATTTGTTAGGTTCCAGTTTGTAACTTACTTCCCAAAGTAACAATCCCACAAGAAGTCTTCCTGATTACCCATATCTCCCACCCTATATATGAAAGAGCTTTCTCCCCCCACCACTTGCCCACAAGCAACTCATTCGTTTTCCCCCAGCATCACTGCAATTATACTGATTCCATTAGTTTATTCAATGTTTCATCAAAAAAAATTAGCTGCTGGTTTAAATTGCTAACAATTTTCAAAACATCTAAAGCACAAAAAAAGGTATAACTTCCATTTCTCATGACAATCCTAAAGTCCAAGTCCTCATGATATATTATATATATAGTGATTTTTTTTTTTTTTTAACTTTAAGCACTCCTGTTCCAACTCATTCCAGACTCACCTTCTTGGAATATAATGTTTCATCAGGTCATTCCATTAATGTAGAATAGTAATGACGCCTTACTTTCTTGCATATCGATTCTGACAAATTTTCTTTTTTTTTTTAAAGATTTATTTATTTATGCATACAAGAGCTGGGGTACAGGCCAGAGTGGCAGGAGGTGAGAGAATTCACCAGAGACAGAGTGGGGAGCAGAACAGGCAGACTGACTGAAACACACTGCTGAGGGGAACAGCGGGCGAGGCAGGAGAGGTCTGCTGTGCCATGTGGGTCCCCTCCCTGGCTGGCAGCAGGGATCGAACTTGTGCTGCAGTGGCTGCGGTTTGCTTCATAGTGCGTTGCTTAACCCACTGCGCCACCAGGGAGGCCCCATTCTGACAAATTTTCTAAGATAACCATAGTCTAGCATCCTTAAATTCATCTCTTAATAGCACCCAGCCAAACACTTCCCATTCTACCTTCAAGGGAAAGATGTTGCTCTCCCTCTCCAAGTCTGTAGAGTTGATCCCATCCTTGCAGTCTCCTGTACAGTCTTTTTTGTCTTATAACTCTCATTTTTGTTCTTTCTGCCTATTTATCTCTAAAACATTCCATGTACTGCCACATTTCCTTTCCTTCGAAACTTAAAAGAGTTACCTAAGCACTCTATCTTAACTCAACCTGTGCACATTTGACACTTATTTTCTTGCATCCAATACTTTCATCACACCAGTTTCCAACAAATTACCACTTCCTGGCTACCTTATGAGTTCAGAAGAGAGTATGGAGTCCAGGTATATGCTTTAAAAATCTAGTGACAAACAATGAAATACTCTTCAGCAACATACTACTAATATATATAGTAAATATGAATGAATCTTGAAAGTGTTTATACTAAGTGAAAGAACCCGATACAAAAAAAAAATCTACTAAGTATATGATTTTCATACAGATACAAAAAAAAATCTACAAAGTATATGATTTTCATTCTGCAAAATCCAAAACTAAAGAGACAAAGGTTAGATTAACAGTTGTCAGAAGCTAAGTGGAGGGAAAGGAGAATCAACACAAAAAGTGTACAGGGGAACTTTCTGAAATGATGGAGAAATGTTCTATATCTGGATTATGCTGCTCATTATCTGACTATACTTTTGTAAAATTCATCAAATCTGCAAACCTGAAAAACCAAAATTTTAATGTATATAAATTGCATCTCAATAAAACTAATTTTTAAAAAATACTTCACAAATGACTATGAGGTATCAATGTATTTCAAAATCTCTATCTCTAGCCCCAATAGTCTGTCTAATAAGAAACCTCTACCTGAATCTCAATGTAGCTCAAACTTATGATACAACTAAACGTCCTTATTTTCTCCACCATGCCCACTTTTTCCTATTGTATTCCTTAGATGCCTTAAAATTTTTCTATTAACCCACAACTTATTAACAAAGTCACAAAACTCTCACTAGCTAAACAAATGAATACATTTAAATATAATAAATATTGTTTCTATATAAGGTATATAGAAGTACACTAGACTCAAAACAAGTTTCCAATTTCTCAGGTGTTCCTAGTTCCACAAAAGTATAAATGCAAATAAAAATAATATGATCAGAGAAAGGCACGGATGCACAGTTAAGCTACAGTGGAAGATTAGTGTGTGTTTGGTATCTATTTCCAGTTCTAAACTACTATAAATAAGATGCAAGACACTAAACAAACCTACATAATACCAACTGGTACTAGA
This sequence comes from Galemys pyrenaicus, assembly GCA_019455555.1. NCBI lineage: Eukaryota > Metazoa > Chordata > Mammalia > Eulipotyphla > Talpidae > Galemys > Galemys pyrenaicus. Next base: position 1,150,298 of record JAGFMF010012090.1, on the reverse strand, counting down.
AGACAACAGGGCTTTTTTCCCCTGACAAACAGTTATTTTATTGTGCATGCTACATTTTCAGAAAACTGAATAATCTTTCCTCAGAGCTTTTAAAATTAACATATAAAGATATCAGCATATATTTAACTGAAAATTTGGCAGGAAGAAAATTATAAATTCCCACAGCACTTTTTGTATACAAACAAAACAATAAGGATAAGAAATAGTTCATTAAAAAAAATAAATCCTATCTAAAAAGTTTATATTGATTTATAAGATATTTTAAGATCACATCCTTGACAGCTATCTCTGTTCTCCAGCTAAGTGAGGAATTTTATGCTAGTTAATTTTAATTTTGTTCTTATAATTAGCAAGTTGTGGAAACTAAATTTAGTAAATAGATACAGGCAGCTCGTTACTGACTTCTAAAATGTGTTCCTAATTCCAAAATTTTAGTTCTTGGAAAACCCACTACATACTGAAGGAAAGCCAGAGTACAAGGTTGATTTATTCCTTCTGTTATAAAGCCAAAGAACAGATCAGTGGTTGTCCCCAGTTAGAAGGGTGCAGGAGGCCTGAATGCAGAAAGAGAGGCATGAGGAAATGCAGTCATGTATTAGGATTAAAAACATGTACATGTGTCCACCCCGCTGGCGCAGTGGGTTAAGCAACGCACTATGAAGCAAACCGCAGCCACTGCAGCACAAGTTCGATCCCTGCTGCCAGCCAGGGAGGGGACCCACATGGCGCAGCAGACCTCTCCTGCTGTGCCCGCTGCTCCCCTCAGCAGTGTGCTTCTGTCAATCTGCCTGTTCTGCATCTTGCTCTGTCTGGTGGATTCTCTCACCACCCCCACACCTCTGGCCTGTACCCCAGTGCTTGTATGCATAAATAAATAAATCTTTTAAATAAATAAATAAAAACATATACATGTATGCATGTTCACAGAAGCACTTCATAATAGCAAAGAGGTAGAACCAGCCCAAATGTTCACCAATTAGTAAATAGACAAGTTGAGATATACACATATAATTGAGTATGATTCAGTTATAAGAAAGAACTAAATACAGGAATGTGCTACAACATGGATGAATTTCAAAAACATTGTGCTAAGTGAAAGAACTCATGCACTGAAGGTCATATATTGTATGATTCTACTTTTATGAATTATTCAAAACAGATAAATTCACAGAGACAGAATGCAGATTGGTAGCTGCCAGGAACAAGGGACAAGGAAAGGAGAAACTGCTTTATGGATGTCAGGTTTTCTTTGAAGTGATGGAAATGTTTTGGAACTAGATAGAGGTGGTGGTTACACAACATAAATGTACAAAATACTTCTGAATTGTTTAAAGTGGTTAATTTTATATTCTACATTTCACTTCAATAAATTCTATACGTCTGTGTGCATATATTTATATATATGAGGTGTGACAATGACAATGATGGTCACAGCATAAAAGGAAAAACAGATATTCATTGAACTGGCAAGTGTTTTCAATAACAAAGCTGAAAAATAATTTCAGCAAACCTTTCAAATCACAGTTACTAACATTTGACTTTGATAGCTGTGTCAGGATATGAAACTCAGCAAGAAAGTGAAAACATAAGCTATGAAACTAATCTACAGAGCCCCTAACTTGCAGTGATTTGGGGGAGGAAGATCTTATTACTATTATTGGAAAGAGAAGCCCATTTGAGGGTTAATTCATTGTATTCCAATTGCTAGAGCTAAGCATTATGTCATCAGGATCACAGGACAATAAAAGTAACCAGAATTCACACAACTAGCATCTTCTGTGTGTCATTTATTATGCCACATACACCAAAAAGAGTAAGACTCAGGTCCTAAACTTCTAAAATTCATAGTTCAAATTCAAGGATCATTATAATGCAGAGCAAATGGAATTCTCACACATGACTAGCAGAGTGAAATTTGGTACAACCATTTTGGAAAATGTGTAAAAACCGACAAAGTGGAACATATAAATTCAACTCAAGTACATATTCAAGAGAAATGTATACATATCCTCCTTAAAAAAAAAAAACTGTAAAAAATGTTCATGGCAGAATTATTCATCACAACCTCAAACTGGAAATAACCCAAATACCCATCAACATTGCAACCTGGATAAACTGTGGCATAATCATATAATGGAATATGGTATCACAGCAGTTCTCAACTACACACAATTTTGCCCCCCAGAGAACATTTGGTCATGCCTGAAAACATTTTAGGCCATTATAACTGAGGAAGGGGTAATACCAGCAACTAATGAGGAGCCTCCCTGGTAATGCAAGGGGTTAAAGCACCACACTATGAAGCATCGGCTGCCACTGCAGCATGAGTTCGAACCCAGTCAGGATCCACATATCACAGCAGATCTCTCCTGCCTTGCCCGCTGCTCCCCTCAGCAGTGTATTTCAGTATATCTGCCTGTTCTGCTCCCCACTCTGTCTCTGGTGAGTCCCCTCACCTCCCACACCTCTGGCCTATATTCCAGCTCTTGTATGCATAAATAAATCAATCTTGAAAAAAAACAAAAACAAGCATCTGATGGGTAGAACTCAGAAATGTTGGTAAACATCCTTCAATACACAGCAGAACACTGCTTAACAGAATAATCACATCCAAAATGTCGAACTCAGTTTGAAAAATTCTGGCCTACAACGAGAATAAACTAGATCACAAACTATACATGGGCAAATTCAAACATATTAAGTAAAAAAGAAGTCAGAAAGGAGAATGAATATGTATGACTCCATTTACATAAAGCTCAAAATCCCTAGAGTTAGAAGTCAGGATAGTAGGGATGGAGAAAGTTATCAAGGGAACTTCAGGGATGAACACAATGTTCTGTTTCTTGACCTAGGAACTAGAACTGGCACTGTGTAAATTCATTAAACAGAATAGTCAAAAATGTGACTTTCATGCATGGTACTCCTCAGTAGAAAATTTTTGAGATTGTAACCCACAAAAAGAATTTTTAAAGACAACTTAAATAATCTGGTGCAAATCAGTTAAAATTTATCTCCCATTGGTAAATATTTCTCTGAAAAATTTCTCCTTTTAAGTCTAATAATCCCAAGTTCAGGCTCTACCATTTATGAGCTGTGTTGCTCTTGAACAAGTTATTTTTCTTATTTCTATATTTTTGGAATTACATAAGCAACAGACTAACTGCAGAGAATACAAACAACAAACAAATATAAAATGTGAAAAACCTCATTTTATCAATCTCTCTGCTCAGATCTAACCATTCTCAATATTTAGGTGACATTTTAGACTTTTTCTTATGCATGTTCAGATAATATGCTAATAGTCAACATGCATATATTTATAAACGCAAGATCATATTGCCTATTGCCATGCAATTTTATAAAACAATATATAAGGAAATTTCTACCAGGAAAAACGGTAACTATATTCTATTAAATATCAATACATCCTATTCATAAATAATGTATACATTATTTAATTAAATTCCTAATTACAGACACAGTAACCATTTAAATTGGAAGCTACTTCAAATAATGCTTCAATGAACATCATACACTATATTTATATAATTACTTTTGCATAACTGTTGCTCTCCACAGTAGCTATAACCCACATACACTCCCATAATCATTAAATAGGGCTTACCTAACCACTCTTTGGCCATAAGATATTCTTTCAAATCTTTGTCCAAATGACAGCTTAATAAATTATAGACATGATATTTTTATTTGTATTTATAAATTACTGAGGTTAAACATCATTCGAAATGTTTAAAGATCATTTAACATGTTCCATGAGTTTTCTAGTTTATATCATTTGTGGAGAAAGGTATTTAATCACATTTAGTTTTTATCTTACTCGTGCACAACTGAGCTAACATTACTTATCTCATAGGATGACTGAGAGGTCAAATGAGAAAATAGAAAAGCATAATCAGTGATGGGTAACTAAAGCTGTACATCAGAATCATGTTAGAGTTTCAAAACAAATGAAAACAATCACCTGCCCAAAAACCTATCACAGAAGATTGAGAATTACTTCCAGGTAAAGCAAGCTGAAGAATTTCTTTTTTTTTTTTTTTTTAAAGATTTATTTATTTATGCATACAAGCACTGGGGCACAGGCCAGAGGTGTGGGGGGGTGAGAGGATTCACCACAGAG